>CAIGQW010001174.1:6765990-6775996 GCA_903798125.1 Danio choprae
GTGCGTGCGTGCGTGCGTGCGTGCGTGCGTGCGTGCGTGCGTGCGTGTGTGTGTGTGTGTACGACTGTAACTGGCCATGTTGGTATCAACTATGAGTATTTGATTGTCTTATGTCATTCTCTGCAGGAGGTGAATTTTGGAATGCTTGACTGCTCAGAGTCAAGTATCCTGCACAATCTGGAGTTTCTTTTTACTCAAGTCATGAATGAAGCTCTCAAGTCGCAAGAGGTATAATATATGATTCATTGAATTTAATGAGTGATGTTTGGGAAGCAGCCCATTAAAGGCTCCATTTACTACTGGTATTAAGATGGGTTCCTGTCAATCCAATCACTGATGTAAGTGATGTTAAATACAGGTGTAAACTGGCTCTTAATGGTTCATTCATCGACATGGGGTTCTTCATTCAATACTACTCGTAAATCACACTGAGTGCTTTTGCAAAAGTGATGTAGAGCATGACGGAATCTGAACACAAGAGCTCACGAGATGCATTTCAATGCATGTTAATCACTTGTGATCAGATTACTGTAAACACGTTTTAGTACCAGATTGGTGTAACATATACGCTCACCGGCCACTTTATTAGGTACACCTGTCCAACTGCTTTTTAACGCAAATCTCTAATCAGACAATCACATGGCAGCAACTCAATGCATTTAGGCATGTAGAAATGGTCAAGACGATCTGCTGCGGTTCAAACTGAGCATCAGAATGAGAAAGAAAGGTGATTTAAGTGACTTTGAAGGTGGCATGGTTGTTTGTGCCAGATGGGCTGGTCTGAGTATTTCAGAAACTGCTGATCTACTGGGATTTTCACGCACAACCATCGCTAGAGTTTACAGAGAATGGTCCAAAAAAGAGAAAATATCCAGTAAGTGGCAGTTCTGTGGACGCAAATGCCTTGTTGATGCCAGAGGTCAGAGGAGAATGTGCAAACTGGTTCGAGCGGATAGAAAGGCAACAGTAACTCAAATAACCACTCGTTACAACCGAGGTATGCAGAAGAGCATCTCTGAATGCACAACACACTGAACCTTGAGGCGGATGGGCTACAGCAGCAGAAGACCACACTGGGGGCCACTCCTGTCAGCTAAGAACAGTAAACTGAGGCTACAATTCGCACAGGCTCACCAAAATTGGACAGTAGAAGATTGAAAAAACGTTACCTGGTCTGATAAGTCTCGATTTCCAGATCTCAATCCAATAGAGCACCTTTGAGATGTGGTGGATCGGAAGATTCGCATCATGTATATGCAGCTGACAAATCTGCAGCAACTGCTTGATGCTATCATGTCAATATGGACCAAAATCTCTGAGGAATATTTCCAGTACCTTGTTGAATCTATGCCATGAAGGATTAAGGCAGTTCTAAAGGCAAAAGTGGGTCCAACCCGGTACTAGCAAGGTGTACCTAATAAAGTGGCCGGTGAGTGTATGCACTTATAATATATATATATATATATATATATATATATATATATACACAAATGTTTGTCAAAAACACCTATAGAAACTTCCCCTAAATTTCCTATATTAACACAAAGCATCATTAAAGGAACGGTTTGTGACAATGAAAGGACAAAGCACATTTATGAGCATTAGTGAAGTTACGTAGAGAAATGCTAGACTACTAGCAGAAGAACCGGAACCAGAACAAACATATTAACCATACCTTTTCTTCAGGACTGGGGAGCTATAAAAGATGGCCAAATGAACCCAGATGTGCAAGACTTCCTGAGATCTGTGGATAAGTTTACTTTTACCCTCTCTTCTGTGATGAGGAACATGGAGGAAAAGTTTAAGCTTCATCACATCCCATCAGCCCCTGATCTAAGTCACATACAGAAGCCTGAAGACTATAACCATGCAGGTACAAAGTTAAATAAATTATAATGGCTCTTTTTTTATTGTCAAAGTAATATTTGTTCCAGAAGCCTTAACACAAGTTTTCTTGCATACTGTTACTATTTATTTTATTGTATTTTATTTTTTTAATTATTATTTTTTTGTTATTATTTTGTTTGTTCTTTTGTAAATTTTTATTTTATTTATTTATTTATTTTATTTCAGTCCATTTCATTTTACTTTATTCATTCGTATTTTATTTTGTTATTATTTTTTATTTCATTTTTTATTATTATTTTTTATTTCATTTTATTTCTTTCTTTCATTCATTTATAATTTTATTTTATTTTATGTTTTATACACATATGGCTAACCATGATAACTATAAAAAATACAAAGCACAAACAAATATTGGGTAACATAAATTCATTTATTTAAATATATGTTTTTGTAATTTCTATCTCACAATTTTTTTCTTTCATTTTTGGGTATAAGCTAATAACTCAGAGCTGGTTGAAGATCTAGAAGCAGTGCTGTTACACTGGGCCAAGCAGATCGAGCAAGTTTTGACAGAGAGTGAACGCATTAGGAGAGAATCAGATGATATTGGACCCTCAGCAGAGCTGGCCCACTGGAAGCGCAGAATGATCACCTTCAGCAGGTACCACCCATTCAAAAGTTCATTTTTCTTCAGTTACTCTATGACCAATATTTATTCCAGTGTTTATACATCCCACACACATTTATTAATTGTTTATTTGTGTTTGTTTTTAGCCTTATGGATGAAATCAAGGATCCCTATGTGAAGATGGTTATTGGCATATTGCATGCAGCTAAGTCCAAAACAATGAGCAAATGGAAAGAACTGGTCAGTTCAGTAGATGTTATGTTCTGCTTTGCTTTTTAATACATTATTACATTATGTAATGTAATATTTTAAAATCAATGTTTTTCATTAAAACATACCTCCTTGAAACCTTGAAAAAAAGTACTAGTTTGAAAAGCATCTTGTTTGGTCACAGGGATTTTCCTTTAATTAAAGCGATAGTTTACCCAAAACTGAAAATTCTGGCATCATTTACTCACCCTTTACTTGTAACAAACATGTAGAAGTTATTTTTAAACACAAAAGAACACAAAAAGAACAACAAATAAGTTATTTTTAAAAATGGTGGAAACCTGTAACCATTGACTTCCATAGTATTTGTTTTTCTTACTAAAAACCAATGGTTACAGGTTTCTAACATTTTTCAAAATATCAACAGACAAAGGAAAGTAATAAATGCTGAGTACATTTTTTTATTTTTGGGTGAACTATCCCTTTAATATTAACATATTAAACTCATCACAATAGATATGCATTATCCAAGAATGCTGTAATTTTCTTTCATAGTACATGAATAAGAATTGTATTTTATTGTGCACTTATTTACAGACATGTTTGTATTATGCTGTTTTTATATATAGGATGCCAGTATTACGATTGTAGCCAATGAGGCTAAAGATAATGTGAAATATCTATCTACCCTTGACAAGTTCTTTGAACTTTTGGAAAAAAGCACCCCGGTAAGTTCCAGACTGATACATTCTTTAGTAAAAAAAAAAAAAAAAGTTATGTAACCAAAAGTGCCTTTAATCAGCCACTTTTGTGTGAGTGTCACATTATGAAAAATAAAAAGTAATATCAGAAGCTTTTATATTGAGTTATATTTACAAAACAGGGCTAATTAGCATTGTAGCTAATTAATGGGTAATCCCATAAAAGTGCAATTGGATGGGAAAGTTCTGCAGGTGATGATAATCTGTGTAATATACTAACAAAACAGGTACAAAATGGGTTCAGGGTGCTTTTTTAGAGTGTTAAATAATGGTAAAATGCCAAACTGACAACTGCAAACCTGGCACTGTAATTAGTTTTGCATAATTCATTAAAATACTATCTGCCCATACATTTTGCATCTAAATAGTAAACTCAGTAAACTTAAACTACCAGTATATGCAATGAGCCATAAAAATAATGTTTCACTGCATGTATTTAGTACAGAGTAGGTTAAGATGGCTTGTGCTGGTGCAAGCTATTAGTAGGCCCACGTGAAATCTGCACGTCCAGAAATCTGCAAATCTTTAGCCCATCATTGAGTCTACTTATTTGCTTGTGTAAATGTATGCAAATTTATATTTATTCAGTTTTTAAAATAATTTCAGTAATATTATTGACTGATATTAAAATGTTCATATGATTTATTATACAATACAGTTTGTAAATAAATATTTTCTGTCTGCTACCAGATAAATGGATCTAATTGGATTTGCATTGTAAACATTAAATAAAAGTTTTAAAGGTATTATTCTTTATTTCATATATTAAGTTTTTAGTTACGATACTCCCAAAATTCTTCCGCATAAATCCGGAGATTTGTTACAAAATTCTGCGCAGAAATAGCAAAAAATGTCCGCAGATTCTGTCTGGCCCTCGCTATTAGTAAATTTGGCCTAAACCAGTTCAAATGGAATATTTAACTCTTGTGCACTATTCAGATTTACTACCCTTTCGTTATGTTTGGGATGAAAACATCCACTAAATTAAACTGCTGTAAAAATGTATCAGATAGTTTTTTTTTTTTTTTGCATAAATCTGTTAATCAACCTCAGTCCTGATCAAAACATACAAGATTTTAACACTTTAATCCCCAAGTTCATAAATTATCTCACTGATTTGGTGAAAAAACACACAAAAAGACTTTTTTCAATATAAAAAGTAATCGTGGATTGGATTTTTAAAATCTTTTATCACAGTGAAAAAAACTTTTATTACAGTCTTGTACACGTGAAAGATTAGTAATAACATTGCCTTTGATGCATTGTTAGTTTTTGTGCAGTATAAGATAAAAAAAATTTCTTCCTCATTTAATGTTCGTGGCTGTTTTTGATCCCTTCACTTCCATTATAACAAAAATTTTTTTATTCCAAAGCCATGACACCATCTAATTATGCATTCTTGATCGTTGGGAAGAGGTCAAACTTGTAATTTTTACTGTTGATCATCAGTTGGCACCATTAACCCTTTAGTTATGCCTGTGCAAAAAAAAGATTAGCTTCTGGATTTTATATGTCTATATCTTATATGAGTAAAACGGCAAATAATAGTGTGTGTGTCTGTGAGAGTGACCTTAATGCGTCTTAATGTATGAACATTTTTATTGTCTGTTGCAGACCTCCATGCTGAAACACATTCCCAAACTGATGAACAGCATAAACATGATTCATAGAGTGTCTCAATTTTACAACACCTCCGAACACATGACATCGCTCTTTGTGAAAGTCACTAATCAAATGGTAACCACCTCCAAAGCTTATCTCTGCCAGGGAGTGACGAAAGTCTGGGAATTGGACAGGTCAGTGTTGCGTAAGATGCAGCTAAAGCTCTTTAGAACTGTGTTTATAAATGCTAATAGACAAAATGCATTGATCTCTCTTGCAATTTTAGAAAGGAGTTGCTCAAGAGGATGAAAGAATGTATTGAGTTGAACCAGGAGTACCAGCAATGCTTCCACCAAATGAAGGAGAAAATACAGCAGAACCCTCATGAGCGGCAATTAGAATTAAGGTCTGTCAATCACGGCTTTAAAGTCAAGTTGAAATTGAAGTGACGTTATATTTACTTTCGCAACTCAGCTCTTATTTCTTTTGTCACTAGTGAAAACTACATCTTCGGAAAGTTTGACACATTCTGCAAACGTCTGGAGAAGATAACAGACATGGCCACGACTCTTGAAGATTTTTCAGGCCTGCAGTTTATGAAATTTGAAGGTGTTGAGAAAATATACATGCGCTACCAAAACATAGTGTCCACCATCAAATCCAAGACCTACAATGTGCTTGACCATCGCAAATTAGAGGTTAGAATGCGCATTAATTTATATTATTTGATTTATTAGTCTTAAGATGTTTTTCTAACTTGAGCCATCTCTCATATGATATATTTATTTAATTTTTTTAGTTTGACAATGATTACACCGAGTTCCGAAATCAAATCCAGGTGCTGTATCAGTCTGTTGATGCACTGATTGACTCGTGGCTTCAACGACCACTTACTGTAAGGGCGATTTACATATATACCATTAGTGGGCTGGCATTTGACATTATGACTAATACAATAAAAAAATATGTTCCTCCCACTCTGAAAAAGTCAATTTTATTGATTTCACCCACAGACTGAACAGGTCCTTGAGCTGTTGTCCAGATTTGAGAACGGTGTGAGCAGACAAATGGACCTCAACCAGAAGTATATGGTAGTTCTGCAACGCTACGAATGTGACCTTGAGTTTGTGCGCAAATGTTACCAAAAAGAAAAGGACAATCCCGTTTCACAACTAACCCCTGTAAGTTGCCTGTTAAATAAACTTTTCAGCTCTGTTGTATGCACAAAGAAGAGAATATGGAACACAAATAAGCAGTAGCGATGTTTCCATCCATGTTTTTAATCACATTTTGGAGTATTATATAAAAAAAGGTTAATGGAAATGCCAAGATGTACATCAATTTTGAAAATGTGCATAAAAAAACTTGAGTATGATAAACTGTTTATCCGATAAGAAATTAAATGTTAAATTTAATGTGCATAAACTATGAATTATAAGCGTTCCAGCATGTGCATCAAAAAAAGTGATCATGTGATATCAAAAATGGCAGCAATGGTGAGGCTTTAATGGACAATCCAGTGGACTGACCACATCTGAAATGTTGTTTAAAATCCCTTAGCCAAAGTCCGTCATCACAGTGGTTTAGTATTATTACTTACAGAACTGTCTTGAGCATCTCACATCTCCCAAAGCGACAAAATCCACCGCACGTTCATTGCATTTCGTCTTCTAAGCCGCGAGTAATTTATTCTGTAGGAGAAAAGGCTGACAGGCATTTTCCTTTTTTTTATTTGACGCCAGTTTATCAGGAAGTTATGATTTTGTGTACTTTGACTCATTGGTTGGAAAAGGGGCGTTATTCACAAATGTTTTTTGCGACATTCCAGTTTTGCACATGCAGTAAGTCTTATTTGCATCTTTGGATGGAAACAACTTTAATATTTGAATATTTGTTGTTGCAGTTGGCTGGGAAAATTGAATGGTCAAAGCATCTGTTTAAGAAAATTGAGTTGCCCATGCAAATTCTGAAAGAGAAGTTGGACATTTTGCAGGTGATTTTTGAGACAATAAATATTTTTTTACATCTCATTATCAGTAGATAAACACAGATCAACACAATAATTTTGTCTTACCTTTTAGATACCAGACAGGAGGAAGATTATAAGGTCTTACAACAGACTCGCTACTGTTCTCCTGGAGTATGAAATGATACATCAAAAAGCTTGGGTTGAAGGTGTGGAATTGGGACTCTCTGGTCTCAATGCTTCGTTGCTGACCAGACACCCAACAACCAAGGTTCACATCTATTTTTCAGTTGAATTTATTTATTTTTTTTTGCCATAATGGTTCATTGTTAATGTATGCAGCTTGAATAGTAGTTTTATATATAAAGTACCTATAGAAAATCATCATACCCTGTAAAAATCTATACCTTTACTCACATTACACCCTGCTTTCAAAAGACGTTTGGGATAAAGTTGTAGAAAGGCACAGGTTAGGAAAAGTCTACAAAAACATTTCAAAGGCTGGAAAAGTTATATGGAATTTGATTTGATTTTAGGCTGTATGACAAATTAAGTAATTATTTCAAAGGGTTATGATGATTATCTATAAACAATTAATTGCAGATTTTTTTTTAATGCATTATGTATGAAACACATACTGTATACTCACACCAACATACACAACCCAGGCTCATTGTGGATATGTATCCCTGTATACATTACTGGAGAGCGCGAAATATGTCCCAGGAGGTACTTTTTTGCAGTTTTTGTTTTCGCGAATCCGCCAGAGGCCACGGTGTACACTTTTTCACTCCTCAAATTTCTCTTGCGAGTGGCATTCACGCCTGCTCCATCAGAGGCTACTGACTGACTGACTGACTGACCGACCGACTGAATGACCCACCCACCCACTTTCCTAAACCCAACCGACAGTGTTTTCAAAAGTAATCCAGAAAAAGAAAAGCCCTCGCGGCTGCCTGATTTTTACCACATTTTTAGATCTTACCACATTCTCAGCCTGTTATTTACTTGTTTATTTAATTTTTTGGCTTTTGTTTTACCTGCTTTCTGTAATCGTTATTCGCTGAACTCGAACCACGTCATCAAGGTCAACTCCGGTCTGCCTCCCAAGTCTGCAAGCCACTGGGCAAACTGATAACAGCGGAAAAGCCGTCCATACGGAGGTACTGTAAGTGGTCAGCTGGTAGCGTGAAACAGAAACAGAAGTCGGCGGCGGCGTCATCCCGCCCTGTAGCTTTTGTTTTAAAGACTAAATTCAGTCATACGTACCTCTGGCTACATAATTCGCGTTCTCCGGAAATGTATACAGGGGTACGAATTCACAATGAGCCTGTGTTACAACATACACATTAAAAATAAAATAATTATTAAATTAATCTTGCTCCTATTAATCTTACATTATTTCTGGTTAGGAGTTCCATGTAAATCTTGATCCTCTGGTCCTGGAGGTGTTGCAAGAGGCAAATAACATGTATAAACTGGATGCTCACGTACCTGATGGTATCCACAACATGGCTGCAAAAGAACCTCAGTTGAAGGAGTATCGTTACAAGTGAGTCCATAAAAGAGATGTAGCCTATTGACCTTATTCTACAATGTGGAAGTGCATTTGTTTTTGCAATTGATTTAGAACTTCTGATTCAGTTGCCTATAGACGAAATTACTAGGAATAATGAACGGCAGAAAATACATTTCAAAGTCAAATTACTTCCTCTACAAACAAGTGTGTTCGCGACTATACAGACAAAGTAGAATAATATAATAAGAAAACATCAGTTTGCAACATCAAGCAGCAGAACGAGCTGTTTTTAATATCTAAAAATGAATGGAAGTTAATGGGACTGGAAGTCTCGAGCCAAAAGATTCAAATGGCTGTGCCCACTCATACGTGAAGAATAAGGTCAATGTTAGCATAACAAAGATCATATAGCAATTGTCACTTTGTTATTGTGTAAAACACTGCCGCTTGTATAGTTACTTCTGTTGAAGAAAATGTTATGATGATTAACGTATGTTGGTAATATACAGCAAGCCAAGCTATGGCAGAGAAATTGTATATAAATTCAACAAACAGACCTACATGATTGCTTTGAATTAAAATGTGAAATGAATACTTGTATCAGTAACTTTTATTAACCATTTTCAATGGTGGTAGATTACAGATGATGCTGAAAGAGTTTCATGCAGTCATCAAGAGGATACCAGGTGTATTAAAGTCCCCGATGAAGCCCTTCATCAGATCTGTGGAGACTGCTCTGTCCCCTGGGCTGACCATTCTTTCATGGACATCCCTCAACATTGACTATTGTAATAAATATAACTTTATATACATTCCATAAGTGCTAAATATTAGATCAAGTTAGTTTTTGCCGTGAAACTTTTCATTTGCCTTCAAATACTTTTGGTTTGCAAAGCATTTATAAAGGGTATTTGGACAGCAAAGAGTACATTAACCTGTGTACGAAGAGACATGACATTGTCATTTTTTTTAAATGTTGAGATGTCTAATCCTATGTTACTTTTTTGTATGTATTAAGCCTTCCCTCAATGTTTTTAGTCATAGGTTGTGTGTACAAGGCATTGCAAGAGCTGGAGCAAGTACTGAAAGTTGTTACAGATATTCTGGATTGTCGGATTAATCATACCTTAGAGTCCATGTGTTCAACCACACTGCTGACGCTACCCGGAAATGAACCAGTTACACCCGAGACTTTCCTCGCCAATACAGCGGCCACCATCAACACTGAGAGAGAAACACTGAAAGTGTGAGTGACGATTTTGATATATGTTGTAAAAGAATGTATTGTGAAAACAGACACATTTAATTTGAAGAGAATGAACATGATGTGAGGTCTAAAGATCCAAGATCATGACCTTTTTTTGTTTTTCGACAGCAAAATTAAACAGGCAAAAAAAAGTCCTTAAACTTAAACCAGATCAAACTAGCAGCCATGCATACATATCTAGAGATTTTGTACTTAAACAACATAC
>CAIGQW010001174.1:6783167-6804068 GCA_903798125.1 Danio choprae
GTGTGTGTGTGTGTGTGTGTGTGTGTGTGTGTGTGTGTGTGTGTGTGCGTGCGTGCGTGCCTGCCTGCGTGCCTGCGTGCGTGTTTGTGTGTGTTCAGTGGTCCCGGAGTCACAGGTTTGGCGCCACGTGAAGCCAGTGACAGGTTACAAGTTTATCAGGCCAAGTTTGATGAACTTTGGAGGAAATACGTCACCTTTTCCAGTGGCGAAGAACTGTTTGGTCTCCCTGTTGGAGGTGCTTGTGTGTTTTTTCCTTGTTAATATGCGTTTCAGCAAGGGCAGGGTAGACATCAGGTTTACTTTGACTTGAATGAAAATAGGGATAGACATCAAAGTTTTGTAGTAAAGTTTGTTTTGTTGTTTGTATGGTTCATTTTAAGAGATAGTATAGAACAATACAATCCACTAAACAGAATAAATACCTCATAAATATGCACACAGCTATGTAAACAAATTAAGAGACCATTAAAAAAAAATCTGGATTTAATGGATGTATTGGATAGGTATGGGTTTGAGTAAAATGTTAATATTTGTTTTATTTAATAAGGATAACATTTCTTCAAACTTTTGAATCAAAATATTGTAATTTAGAGCCTTTTTGGGCTGCAAAGTGACAGAATGACAAATATGTTGGTTTCTTCTCTCTTAACAGTGTTTTTTGTAGAGTTGCCTAAAAAATAATGTCAAGATAAAATCGAAATTACAAAATAAATGTATTTAAAATTTGTTAAAAAATGTCATCAGTAGTTTACAGAATAAAACAAAAATACACTTAAAATAAAAAAATCTAGAGAAACAGAATTTTAAATAATTTTGACCTAAGAAGCAGTAATCTAGTAATTATTCTTTTTTATTCTCTCATATATTTTTCTTTTTTTTCAGAATATCCTGATCTTCACAGAATCAAACGAGAGCTGAACCTCCTGTCAAAGCTCTACAGCCTGTACAATTCTGTTATTGACAGCGTCTCTGGCTACTATGACATACTATGGGCCGACCTCAATATCGAAAAGATCAACAATGAGCTGCTGGATTTCCAGAACAGGTTTTCTTGTGATATTCACGTACTTAAAATTGATCAAATACTATATGAGCTGAATCTGGGAGCTTATTTTATCATTCCTTCTAAGGATCCGCAAGCTACCTGCAGCTCTGAAAGAATGGCAAGCTTTTAATGACCTGAAAAAGACCATCGATGACTTCAACGAAACCTGTCCTCTACTATACATGATGGCAAATAAGGTGACGTCAAGCAAACATCAATTTCTTGGCAGCATTCTGCATTTATACACCGCAATCTTTTATTAACAAGCTCATTCATGACTAGGCAATGATGGCCCGACATTGGGAGCGGATAACTGATCTTACCAAGCACAAGTTTGAAGTGGAAGCTCCAAATTTTAGCCTTCGAAATGTTATGGAAGCACCTTTGCTAAAGTGCAAAGAAGACATTGAGGTATTGTGCTGACAAAATGTTTATGTTTATGTACCATTGAAAATATCCTTAATGCGTCCTAATGTTATAAAAACTCAATATATTATTTAAAAAACACTTCTCGCTGTTAGGATGTGTGTATCAGTGCCGTTAAGGAGCGAGACATTGAGGCCAAACTCAAAGATGTTGTGACCGAATGGAGCAGCCATCAGTTCACATTTGCAACATTCAGGTCAAATGTTGTTTGTAAATAACTCTGTTAACATTAAATCTGTTCGGTTTTAAAACTCTACATAAAATCATTTCAGGAATCGTGGAGAGCTGCTGCTGAAAGGATCCGATACTTCAGAGAAGGTGGCATTAATGGAGGACAGTCTTATGGTGCTTGGGTCTTTAATGAGTAACAGGTATTTTATGAAATACAGTTCTACATTGTAAAAAATGCTGGGTCCCATACAATCATTTAGTGTTGGGACAACATGAAGGAATTTAGTTGACTTATTAGTTTTTACAAATGTAAGTGGATTGAACATAAAACAAGTAAATTGTCGCAATAAAAACTAAAGAGTAGTGTTGTTTCAGCTCATTTTAAATTAGTAGTTTGTGCAAACAGCAAACATCATTTTATTGAGTGTATAATATTTATTATAGAACTTTATATGTTATTGGTCAAAGATTTTTATTTTGGTGTCTGTATCAAGTGTGTTTTTAAAAAAAAAAAGGATTTTAATTACGTCGATAAATGTCTACTTTAATGTTTTGAATCCCTTTGGTGAGATTAAAATGAGAGTGATACACTGAAAAAAGTGAAAACTTAAATTATTTCAACTTGTTTTCCCTGAACAAGTGAAATGTTTACTCGTTATACCTAAACAAGTTAAGTTTGTAAAGTTATTACTTAAAAATATAAAAAAAACAACAACAATTTTTTAGTAGAAATAAATAATTATTTTATTTGTAACAAGTTGAAATTGTTTAAGTTGCTCCAATGTTTTTTTTTTCAGTGACGTTCTAGCTTCTTTAGATAAAACATATCTTTATGTAAAAATAAATTATATTTATTCTGACATGTTCTTATTAAGTCTATAAAAGAATAAAAATATTCAATTTTGATTGTATTTTAAATTGTTTTTAATAAATCTTGCTGAAAGATAGATAATAGTTTTTTTATTATAAATAATTAGTATTTATCAGCTGCACCGTGACCCTTAAATAAAGTTTTTAATATGTTGTAATTTTATGTTGAGAAATTTTAGGCTGTGTTTACGGACACATTTTACAAGTTTTTGTTAGTTGCTGTATTTACTAACATGAACTAAGTATGAACAATACTTATTAATCATAGTTCAACATTTACTAATGCATTATTAAAATCCAAAGTCATGCTTTTTAACATTAATTGATGTACTGTGAGTTAACTAACAAAGTTAAAAAAGAACAACTGGATTTTCATTAAACTAACATTAATACACATGAATAAATACTGTAGTAAATGTAATGTTCATGTTAATAAATGCATTCATAATTTCTGTCAATTATAGTAAATATGCATGATGATTATTCTGTTTTGTTTAGTAAAAAATATAATACCCATTTCAGATATAATGCTCCATTTAAGCCCACTATCCAGCAGTGGGTGCAGAAGTTGTCGAACAGTTCAGAGGTGATTGAGAAGTGGCTCACAGTGCAAAATCTGTGGCTGTACCTGGAGGCTGTGTTTGTGGGTGGAGATATTGCCAAACAACTGCCACAGGTAGCACAAATCCAAAAATATAACTTTTTTTTGTACTTTAAATGCTGTTTGCTGTGTTAATACTTACTCAACCTCACGTGAAAAGAGAGAGGTGAAACATGTTACTTCAGTAAACCCAAAGTAGGGCTGGGTGATATGACAAAAATCTCATATCACAATATTAGTCATTTCACATCCTGACATTTCATATCCTCAAAATCAGAGCACATCACACCTGTCCTCAGGTCTTTACACTGGCTCCCAGTTACATTCAGAATAGATTTTAAAATATTACTACTTGTCTATAAATCACTAAATGGCCTAGGACCTCAATACATTACAGATATGCTCACTGAATACAAACCTAACAGATCACTCAGATCTTTAGGATCATATAAACTAGAAATTCCAAGAGTTCAGTCAAAGCAGGGTGAATCCGCCTTCAGCTACTGCGCCCCCCGCTGCTGGAATCAGCTTCCAGAAATGATCAGATGTGCTCCAACGTTAGGTACATTCAAATCCAGACTGAAAACACATCTGTTTAGCTGTGCCTTTACTGAATGAGCACTGTGCTACGTCCCACAGATCGCACTATTATGCCTTTCTTTTCTTTTTCATTCTTTTATAACCTGTTTTAACACATTACATGTTTTATAATCTGTTTTTATCTGTTTTCATGTTATTTGTTTTTATTTTTTATACTTGTCTCTTTTATTCCTGTTTATGTAAAGCACTTTGAATTGCCACTGTGTATGAAATGTGCTATATAAATAAACTTGCCTTGCCTTGCCTTGCCTTGATAATGACATATATCACGATATAGTACCATTTCTGTAAGTGTAATAATTTAATAGAATATATATATACAGTTGAAGTCAGAATTATGCAAAATATAAACAATATACTTTTAAAATTGTAACTTTCGAAGGCCCTGATCACACTAAATGTGCTTTTTGCGTTGAGAAGCGCATCTTTAAATGGTTTACTAATGATTGTGAGTGTTTTGCGCGCTGCTTATGCGCCCATCACGCCTCGCATTTTAACCGCATGCTGCACCTCGCATTTTTGCCATTGCGTGTTGTGCGCCTCTTGTTGAAAAACGTCAACTCTGAGTCAAAGAAGGTACGATACATCAGTCGCGTCTTTTTCATTCTCCAATCAAATGAAAGCAGATAAAGTGTTTGTGTTGTCAAGACAGCTACGGAGACTTTTAAAGATGGAGGTGAGACTTGCGGTTGCTGTTTCAAGTTATCTGGAGCTGTTTGACTTCACAAATATTGAATATTACGATATTATTAAATATTACAATTATTACAATAGCAACAGCAGCGCTCGCACACAATACGCAGCTGATTCATTGGTTGCCTAGCGACATAAAAAGAGCACCACACTTCTTTTTTTCTTGTCAACAAAAAAGGCAGTGTGGTGCGCCTTCATGTTCTCAGAATGAAAAAGCGTGTTTGGTGTGATCAACCCCTAACAATGTTGTTATTCATGTCTGCATTACGTGTAATATTGCACTCGTATAAATTATGAAAAAGGATCATCGTGAACAATGTATTTTGTGACACCACAAAATAAACAATAGAGCATAATAAGCTTTTTATTTTGTCCATGTGATATATATATCATCAAATTCCACAGTTCTATCCCAAAGAATAGATGTTTTCATATATATATTTAACATTTCTTGGATTTTTTACTCTTTGCAGGAGGCTAAACGCTTCCAGAACATTGACAAATCATGGCAGAGGATAATGCAGCGGGCACATGAGATTCCTGGTGTGGTTCAGTGCTGTGTCGGGGATGAGATGCTGCAACAGCTGCTGCCACACCTGCTGGAACAGCTGGAAGTGTGTCAGAAATCTCTGAGCGGATACCTGGAGAAGAAACGTCTCGTCTTCCCAAGGTTCTTTTTCGTCTCTGACCCTGTCCTGCTGGAGATACTGGGTCAAGCATCTGACTCACACACCATACAGGTGCATTTATCTAATCAGCATTATGTCATAGTGCTACACAACAGTTTTCACATTGGTATGGTTATGTTAGTAAATACATTAACTAATGAAAAGTGACCGAAGCGGCATATGGGTAATTGAAAAATACTGTATAACCCACGCTCATTGGAGATATGTGCCCAGGGCTACATTATTGTGAACCATGAAATATGTGGCTGAGGTGATGTCTGCTTGCACATTTTTTTTTACACATCCAGCAGAGGCCGCTGTGTACATTTTTGATAATCTCAAATACATTACTGGGCTAATTATTCTCAAAATATCCTTCTCGTAAATCCACCAGAGGCCGCTGTATACATTTCTGTGAATTTCAAATATGTAACTGGGCCATTTGCACATCCTTCTCGCACACATCCATGAGAAGATGGGCCTTGTTGAAAAAACGTTTACCCATTTACTGTGTTTTAAATGCTGTGTCATGTCAGCAACCCATATAAATACTAAGCAGCAAGAAAAAAGATGGGTTGCTCAAATTATTTTTAATGCAGCAATATTTTGCTTCTGAATGTTTTTCGTAGTAAATCAATTACAAATTGTTTTTTGTTGTTCACTTTATTTGAACAGAAACAAATTCTTGTTTTTTTAATGACTTCCAGGCTCATCTGTTGAACCTTTTTGATAATGTGAACAGAGTTGTGTTTCATGAGAAAAACTATGACCAGATACTGAGTTTTCAGTCACAGGAAGGGGAAACAGTGAATATGAGTGAACCAATCAATGCCCAGGTACAGTACTTCTGATGTAAATTTTATGGTAAAATAGCATTAAAAAACTCTAATCCCAAAATAAAAATACACTTTAATTTATAATATTAAAGTATTGCATTCATGGACAAATAAATGTGGGGGACAAAGACCACTGATAATGAAGATAGTTACTGATGTCTCACCACAGGGAAATGTTGAAGCCTGGCTGGGTATGTTACTTGATGGAGTCAAGAAGACCCTTCATAGTATTATAAGGCAAGCTGCCTTGGTCATCGGTGATCAGGGCTTTAAACTGGTGGAGTTCCAGTCGATGTTCCCTGCCCAGGTCGGACTGCTGGGCATACAGTTCATCTGGACCAGAGATGCTGAGGAGGCTCTGCAGCACAGCAAGGCTGACAAGAAGGTTTAAACTCAATTCTCATTATATATTTATAAGGTCATACCCAGAGCCAGACAGAATCTGTGGACATTTTTGGCTATTTATGCGCAGAATTCTTTTTTAAAAGCTGCAGATTTATTTGGAATGATTTTGGGAGTATATATAGTAACTATAAAACGTAAAAATGAAAGGAAATGAAAATAACAACTTTTAAACTTTTATTTAAGGTTTGCGATGCAAATGAAAATTAGATCCACTTGTTTGGTAAACAAAGTAAGTCTGTCATATATCTACTAAAAGACAGAAAATATAACTTTACTAACTGTAGTGTAAATAAATAATATAAACTTATATTAATAATATTACTGAAGTTAATAAAAAAACTGAATAAATATATATTTACATACATTTAATAAGCAAAAAAAAAACAAAAAACAGATTCAATGATGGCCTACAAAATCTGCAGATATTTGCTTGCGTAGATTTCGTGTGGGCTTAGTCATACCCTAACATGATTTGTAGGATGTTGACGATTGTTTTTGTTAATACAGATAATGCAGACAACTAACCAGAAATTCCTGGATCTTTTGAACGAGCTGATTGATATGACTACTCATGATCTGACCAAGATGGAAAGAACCAAATATGAGACACTCATCACCATACATGTTCACCAGAAGGACATTTTTGATGACCTGGTAACTGATGATTAGGTTCTTTATTGTTTCATTAAGCCTGCATTTATTTGATTAAAAAAAATCCAGTAAAAACAGTAATGCTGTGAAATGTCTTAACTTTTGGTCAGTTTAATACATCCATTCCTGAATAGACGTGTGAATTTTTTTCATTTAAAGGACCGGTTCACCCAAAAATTTTTATTCTGTCATCATTTACTCACCATTTACCGTTTCTTTCTTCTGCTCAACACAAAAGAAGATATTTTGAAATATTCTGGTGGCTGGGACCCGTTGACCTCCATTGTAATTTTTTTTTCTGCTATGGCAGTCGATGGGCCCCAGCAACTAGCATTCTTCAAAACATTTTCTTTAGCATTTAACAGAAGAAAGAAACTCATAAAAGTTTTAAACCACGTGAGGGAGAATACATGATAAGGAGATTTTTTGGTGAACTATCCCTTTACACAGTATTAGGCTTTAACCTCAAAAATTTTGCGTTGCTTTTGTATCTTCCTCTTAAGGTACAAATGAACATCCGGTCACCGTTAGACTTTGAATGGCAGAAGCAGTCCCGCTTCTACTTCATAGATGACACGGACAGATGCATAATCCAAATCACAGATGTGGAGTTTGATTACTGTAATGAGTATTTGGGCTGCACTGATCGTCTGGTGATTACACCCCTTACTGACAGGCCAGTATAGATACATTAAAGATTCCAGGATCTTTATAAATTACTAGGGTGTGTTCACATTTGTCGGTTCGGTTTGATTAAAGCATTTGCTATATTAGTGCATTGGTCTGCTTCCAAACAAACTGAGCGGTTTGATTTAAATATACAGTACTGTCTATCTAATCTATAAATATCTAAAAGGTATTGGGCATTACTTTTGGGTGAACTATACCTTCAATATACAAACAGAAAATATGGCAAATGTGCACATAATATTCAGAACAAAATTACTTTTGGAATCAAAAGACTAGCATCAAAATCTCATACTGCATATAATATTGCCTATACATATGCTATATATTCAGGTCTGGAGGCTGTGGAGGCCATTTCATGACTCCAGTATTTTTCATTTATTCTTCCATCTTTCTTTAACTCTTTCTTTCATATGTCTTAAACTATTAGACCCAAAAAAAATCCAACTAGAACCTGTATTTTCTGGTTGTATTTTAATAAAGAAAATGAGAAGTAATATAAGACTTTTGCACTGTAAACACATCAGGAACAAAAGACATTAAATAGAACCAACAACAGGGCATGATTTCACAAATGTATAATTTTTCTTTTGTCCAGACATCAAATCAAGGGAGCAGAACTACAAGTGTGAACACACCCTTAAAGAGTTGCACCCATTGTCTACTTTTGTATATTAACAACATGTTTATTTTGGTTGGTTCCAAGCAGGTGTTATATCACATTGGCCCAAGCTTTAGGGATGAGTATGGGAGGAGCTCCAGCTGGTCCTGCTGGCACAGGAAAAACTGAAACCACTAAAGATATGGGCCGCTGCCTGGGAAAATACGTGGTTGTCTTTAATTGCTCCGACCAGATGGATTTCCGTGGACTGGGCCGCATCTATAAAGGTCGAGTCCACTTAAATTAACTTCTCAAACTCCAAAATAATCTTAACAGATCACTTGTTAATCATGATAATGGATGCATATTTAAAGTGTTTGACCTTTTTGGATAATGCTCAATGTTTGTAATGTTTGTCAAACAGGATTAGCCCAGTCTGGTGCATGGGGCTGTTTTGATGAGTTCAACCGCATTGAGCTGCCTGTGCTCTCAGTAGCTGCTCAACAAATCTACATCGTCCTGCAGTGCAAGAAGAACAAAAAATCTCAGTTCATATTCACAGATGGAGATGTGGTGGATATGGATAAAGAGTTTGGCATTTTCCTTACTATGGTAATGGGACTAAATTTATCCCCCCTTTTTATGTGATGTAACTAGAAAAGAAAAATTATGGGCACGATTTAAAAAAAAAGTTGTTTCAATATAGCTAGAACAGGGGCACAAATTATTATATAGAGCCATGATTTACTTAATACACTCACTCACTCTCCTTTGGCTTAGTCCCTGCTTTGTTTGAACCACTAATTACTCTGGCACACACACACATACGCTCATTCACTACGGCCAATTTAGTTTATTTTCACAATTTCACCTATAACGCATGTTTCTAGATTGTGGGGGAAACCCACGCGAACATGAGGAGAACATGCAAACTCCACACAGAAAGGCCTCTTGGTTCAGCCGGGACTCGAACCAGCAACCTTTTGCTGTGAGGCGACAGTGCTACCTACAGAGCCATTGCTTAAAACAATAATATGAATTAGTAAATTGTGCACATGCTCTAGTAAATCTAGGATACAAATAAATAAATTGTACCCACTTTTTTTTTTCTCACTGCATGTCATGTGCTGGGCTCTGTATTTAACCCCTAACATTGTAATCTCATTGTAATCAATATTTCTTTGTTTAATAAATCATATTTTTTTAATCATAGAACCCAGGTTATGCTGGTCGGCAGGAGCTCCCTGAGAACTTGAAAATTCAGTTTCGCACAGTGGCTATGATGGTGCCTGACCGAGCCATTATCATGAGAGTGAAACTCGCCAGCGCAGGTTTTCGGGAAAATCAAGTCCTCAGCCGCAAGTTTTACACTCTGTATAAACTGTGTGAGGAACAGCTTTCCAAACAGGTACCCACAAATCATTATCAACACAAACCTAGTGTCCTGTTAAATTGTCAGGAAGCCCTCCCATTTGTACAGCAGTTTATGTAATGGTGATAAAGTGTCCATCATACAGATAATGCAATACCAATAAAATATAAAACCAAATGCGCTTTAGTGTTGTAACTCCTTCTTTCAATTATATTATGTTTTATTACTTAATTACATTATTTGATGTAATTGTATTGCTTAAATGTTTTACTTAATTACATTTGTCAAATTACAATTTATTTATTATTATTATTATTATTATTATTTATTTTATTAAATTTATTTTATTAGGTTAGTTTGGAAAAGTATTTTTCATTTTAAATTATACAATTTGATCAAGCATAATTTTTTTGTCATTAATGTTGCTTTACTTTGAATAAGCTAGATAAAAATATAGATACATATATTCATTCATTCATTTTCCTTCGGCCTAGTCCCTTTATTTATCAGGGGTCGCCACAGCAGAATGAACAGCCAACTTCATATGTTCCAGCATATGTTTTACGCAGTGGATGCCCTTCTAGCCCCAACCCAGCACTGGGAAACACCCATACACTTGCATTCACACACACACTCATACACTACAGCCAATTTAGTTCATCCAATTCACCTATAGCACATGTCTTTGGACTGTGGGGGGAAACCGGAGCCCCTGGAGGAAACACACGCGAACACGGGGAGAAAAACTCCACACAGAAATGCCAACTGACCCTGCTGGGGCTCGAACTAGCTACCTTTTTGCTGTAAGGTGACAGTGCTAACCAATGAGCCACCAAGCCACATAAAAAAAAATTATTTGTAGATGGACATGACAGTTCTTGCTGATAGTTTTTCAGATTTTTTTTGATTAAACAATAGGTCCATTATGACTTTGGCTTGAGGAACATCTTGTCCGTTTTGAGAACTTTGGGGGCCGTTAAGAGGTCCAATCCAACGGAGCCAGAGAAGACTGTGGTCATGAGAGTTCTGCGTGACATGAACCTCTCCAAACTGGTGAGTATGATCAGAAATAACACCTTGAAGTAACAGAACAGATGTGTTATTGTTGTCACAGATACTCTCAGCAAATAACTCTATTCCTGTCTTTGTTCAGGTTGATGAAGACGAGCCTCTGTTCATGAGTCTGATCAATGACCTGTTTCCGGGGATCATGCTGGATAAAGCTGGTTACCCTGACCTGGAAGCTGCTATCACCAAACAAGCTGAAGAAGCAGGACTGATTGCACACCCACCCTGGATTCTCAAACTTGTGCAACTATATGAGACTCAGAGAGTGAGACACGGTTAGTCATTCATTATTCCTTTGACAAATATATGTTAAATGCTCGGACTACAGGAATACACAAAATGGAGGCTGTTGTTCTGTTTGTTCTCTGTACATAGGTATGATGACCCTTGGCCCAAGTGGAACAGGAAAAACCACATGTATCCACACGCTAATGAAAGCCATGACAGATTGTGGAAATCCTCACAAAGAAATGAGGATGAATCCCAAGGCCATCACTGCCTCCCAGATGTTTGGCACTTTGGACGTGGCCACAAATGACTGGACAGATGGTATCTTCTCCACACTGTGGAGGAAAACACTAAAAGCCAAGAAGGTTAGAGAATTGTGTTACTTACAAAATTAAATGGCATGCTTAGGTAACTTGTAACTTTGATTGTTTTTTATTAGGCGTACTTTTTATGACAGAACGGCTGTTTAACAAGTAATGTGTATTGTTTAAATTTACTACCTAATACTAATACTAAGAGGTCAAATGTGTATTTTTTACTGTTGATCGTCAGTTGGCAGCATTAACCCTATAGATAAGCCTGTGCAAAAAAGTTTTTACCTCTAGAATTGTACCTCTTCCCAACAAAGAAAACCAGCAACAATCCAGAATGTATGATTATATGGTGTCCATTGTTTTTGCAATCAAAACATGTGATTATAATGGAAGTCAATGGGGCAAAAACAGCCACGAACATAACGAAAGGGTAGTAAATTTGCCCAGAGTGCATTGTTGAATTTTTTATCATTTTCAAAGCATTTTCCCAAAATATGTGTCAAAATAAAATCTGTCACCAAAAATTATTCTATTTGCTGAAACAAAGAAAGTTATGGCCAAATTAAGACTCAAAATCACCCTAGAGTGAAGGAAAACATCGCCAACAGCACACAAGGGTTAAAAATGTCAAGAAACGAAAATCTGCTTCAATAAGGGACTGTTTACACCTACTTACTTCATGCTTTTTATCGGATCGGATGGCTTTCTGATTTGTGAAAACGGTTCCATTTATATTTAGTGACATAAATGTGTCTCCTCTAAACGGGTATGATTTTGATCTTCAAATTTCACACTATATGCAAATTAAACTAGTTTGCATTGACTTAGTATATGGTGTATCTGACACTTATTTAATTAATGTTATTTTTATAGAAACGTAAGCTATATAGCTTATTCTGCGTACAAATGATTTTTATGTAGATTATAGGCTTTGTCCTTTACTCGTGTTCCAGTAAAACATCATTATAAGCTAAATGAAACATCTGTTTTGTCGTACAGATACGTGCTATAGATCATTCAAATCTGTAAAGTGTTTACGTTAAAAAGTTTATAATACTCTCCCCTAATTAAAACTCTGTGCCTTTGTAAACCAATGTAATGTTATATTTTTCTACATGTGCTTGATGCAACTCTGTTGTTAATGCTGGTCTTTGATATTAACTTAACATTCTAACTTTATCATTTGATGGTTAATGACTGGTCAAAAATAGAATGAAATAAAAAAATAAAATAAAACAAAACAAACATCGCAAATTTTCATCTGTGCCGTTGCGGTTTGTGTTAACACTGTTAGATCTGATTATGTAACATATTCTATATAACACTCTGTGACAGTTGACAATTTCTGCCATGAAACTCTATGTGCCTGCAGGCTGATAGGTCACCTAATCTGCTCCTCCGTCATTAACTACATGGCGCAGGAGATGCAGCCAATGATCTTGCTCCTCATCATTTTAAATGCTCAGTGTTGTTCTATGCTGTAATGCTGCAGCATGTTTTCAGAGATCCTCCTCCACCCCAGCTCCACCTGTGTTTAGATCTGCTATGGGGGTTACATGTATATTATGTTTGCAGCAGCAGCGTGATATATTCTCAGACGGCGTGTCTTTGCATATACTGGCTGTAGCAGGTCTCGGTACTTGCTCTGCCATAATAATCAAAGCAGCAGCAGCGTAGCAGATCTATGCCACCAAGACTAAACACATAAACATTGCCATATACATATTCATACCATACTAAAGCCTGAGAGTGGTCATGACAGAAATGTTGTTTCAACAACCAGATGCATGTAGGCATGTCCAGTTTCATCTAAAATGCATCTCAGACCACTTTCTGAAGTGGTTTGAGCGATCAGATTTACGATTTATGTTTCAGATAGCATTTACACCTGTCCTTTAAAAAATGCAAGAAGTTACCAGGTGTAAACAACCCTATGGTGCTCACTTGTAAGTACTTAAAAAGGAAAAATTACTCAAAGGTATATCATTTCACAGGGAGAACACATATGGATTGTTCTCGATGGTCCAGTTGATGCCATCTGGATCGAAAATCTCAATTCTGTCTTAGACGACAACAAGACCCTCACCCTGGCCAATGGAGACCGAATACCAATGGCTCCCAACTGCAAGGTGGTATTTGAGCCACACAACATTGACAATGCATCTCCTGCCACTGTGTCCCGCAACGGAATGGTCTTCATGAGCTCCTCTGTTTTGAACTGGCAACCCATACTGCAGGCCTGGCTAAAAAAGATCCCGCCAACACAGGCTGAGGTGCTGCTAGCCGCCTTCAACTCGATCTATCAGGTGAATGCTAGACATAGTATTTATATACAGTTTGAGAAGGTATCTAGTAGTGTGAAGTGTTTAAAACATCAATTCAGAAATAGATCAATATTAGCCTGTAAACCATTTAAGCCATTAAGTGGTTTATGTATATGAAAAGCTCTATTGATTTTTTTCTTTTTTTGACATTGCCCAAGGAAAGGTCAGACAGAATTTTATGCACAGTTTTTAAAAGCTCTCACTGACTATTGAGATATCTAAAACCACTTAGGCAATATTGTTGGATTATTGTTATATTTGTTTTACACACCCTTTCCTACATTTTCAACAGGATTTGATGAATTTTGTCTTCACTGCCGTCTCCCCCAAAATGCAGCTGCTTGAATGCATGTACATAAAGCAGACCATTGATTTATTACAGGTAAATAGATATGTAAAGTTATTACATTTTCTGGCTATATTGAAAAATCATTAAAACATTGTAGGGGTAGTTCATCCATCCATCTATTCATTCATTCATTCATTCATTCATTTTCCTTCGACTTAGTCCCTTATTTATCAGGCGTCGCCACAGCGGAATGAACCGCCAACTATTCCAGCATATGTTTTACGCAGCGGATGCCCTTCCAGCCACATCCCAGTACTGAGAAGTTAGTTCTTCCAAAAACTGAAAAAGAATACTCGCCATTTACTCACCCTCCATTTGTTCCAAACCTACCAAAGCACAAGAGAAGATATTTTGAAGAATGTTGGAAATCAGTAGCCATTGATATTCATAGTAGGAAAAAATATACTATGGAGGTCGGTGGTTACCGTTTTCCAAACATGCTTTTAAAATATCTTCTTTTTTGTTTAGCAGATGGAAAAACGAAAAATTCAAAACCGATTTGGAACTAGTAAATGACATAATTTTCATTTTGGGTGATCTTTTCCTTTAATATAGATCTAGCAACACTAAATGGAATCCTTTCATATTAAGATGAAATATGAAAATATACGGTTAACCTTTTGGTAGGTAGCCTGGATGTAGGATGTAGGGGAGCTTTTTCTTCAGTAGAACATTAAAAAATAATTTTACAATATTTAGTCCATAGCAACCGGCTCTCAGAATGTACAGTGGTGTGAAAAAGTGTTTGCCCCTTTCTGATTTATAAAGGGACTATAAAGGGACCACTGATTAATAAAGGGACTAAGCTGAAAAGAAAATGAATGAATAAATAAGTATACAAGTAAACACATGATGCAGTTTTTAAACGAAGGTGTTTATTATTAAGGGGAAATCTGAAACATATATATATATATATATATATCCCAAAAAACATAGTTAATACCAGTTGCTTCTAATGATATGATATACTGAAGTCTTAAGAAGTACATCAAATAATAATAATACATAATATTTCCAGTATTATTATCTTTAATCCATCGTTATAATGACAAAATTGTTTCCAGCGCTCAGGATTAAATTGAATAAAATTAAAAATACAGTAATTTTATCAGTTTATTGCACAAGTAGATTGTTTGAGAGGGATTAATTTAACTGCACACACTATTTTTTTGGGTTAACTATCTCTTTAATGATCGTACAGATATAATGACGGTGAGCTAAAATCTTGGTAAATGGTGTCTCCTTTGAAGAAGTTCAATAATATAAAGGTTTTTATTTGTTCAAAACAGGGCCTGTTGCCAACCGTTGAAGAGAAGCACCTTAATGCGGCTCACATCAACCGCCTTTTCATTTTTGCTGCCATGTGGTCTGCTGGTGCTTTAATGGAACTGGAGGATCGGGCCAAGATGGAGGTGTTTCTTAAAAAGCACAATGCCAGACTGGACCTTCCCAGCACACAGGGAGAACAAACCATCTTTGAGTTTTTGGTCAGTTCCACTGGAGAGTGGGATCTGTGGTCTACAAGGGTAAGACTGTTAATAATGAATGAATTTTAAGTGTAATGTTTAATTAGTGGGGCGGCACTGTTGCTCGCTCGCTGGTTCGAGTCCCGGCTGGGCCAGTTGGCATTTCATGGGGGCAATTTGCATGTTCTCCCCGTGTTGGCGTGGGTTTCCTCCGGGTGCTCCAGTTTCCCCCACATTCCAAAGACATGCACTACAAGTGAATTGAAAAAACTAAATTGGCCATAGTGTATGACTGTGTGTGTGTGAATGAGTGTATGGGTGTTTCCCAGTACAGGGTTGTGGCTGGAAGGCCAACCGCTGCGTAAAACATATGCTGGAATAGTTGGCGGTTCATTCCACTGTGGCGACCACTGATAAATAAGGGACTAAGCTGAAGGAAAATTAATGATTGTTTAATTGTTACAGATGGCATAAGTGTCTGTAATGATCTTTAATCATAACGTCACAAGCCACACAAGGTTTCTTTGAGCCAGCCGTCCTGTTTTTCAGTGCATGAATGAGTCATTATTTGTCATGTCTTTTAATCAGACCTTTTAATTGTGATGTTATCATTAGGTGCCAGAGTATAACTACCCCAAAGACTCGGTTCCTGACTACGCCTCGATTCTTGTTCCCAATGTCGACAATATACGGACTGACTTCCTGATGCAAACCATCATGAAGCAAGGCAAAGCTGTCCTGCTGATTGGTGAACAAGGAACAGCCAAGACTGTCATGATAAAGGTGTGTGCTTGGTTACTTTAATCCATGCTAGACTGCTGTTCATAGTTTTGGGTGAGTTCGATTTTTTTTTTTTAGAGTAGTTATATTTATTAAGGAAACATTGAACTGATAAAAATGACAGTAAAGACAATTATAATTACAAATTTTTTAAAAAAGATACAGTTGTTTTTACACAGAATACTTTTTTTGCATACATATTAAGTTTTCAGCATTATATTTAATATAACAAAATGATTTTTAAAGAACAAAATCATACATAAACATAAAAAATTTTATATTTTGTATAACTATATATCTTTCAAATGGTAGTTTATATCTGAACTTAATGGTCCCATGAAAATTAAAATAAAAAAATGTTAGATGTTAGTTTCAGTCTGTTAGTTTTAAGGATATCTATTAGCTAGTGTGACAAAATTCGCGTTTAGAAAATATAAAACTGGTACAAACATTCAAAGCTTGTAGTTTGTCACTTCCACCTAAATGGATCAACAATTTTCTTTACGTCAGCTAATACTTCAGTTTCTTATCAAATCTTGACCAATCAAATGCTCTCTAGTATCTGAGGAGCTACTTTATGTCCCAGTCTCTCTTCATTTCTCAGTTTACGTCAAACATCGAATAAAAAATGTGCATTTCAAAGCAATTCACGGGACCATTAACTAAATGTATGTAGAATTTATGTGAGCCTGAAATGTTCATTATAAAGTACTGAAAGTCATGTTTTCCAAACCTTCCCACAGGGCTACACCAGCAAGTATGACCCAGAAACAAATTTGAGTAAAAGCTTAAACTTCTCCTCGGCCACCCTGCCCGGCATGTTCCAGCAAACCATTGAAAGTTACATTGACAAACGCATGGGCACCACCTATGGACCTCCTGGAGGAAAGAAGATGACGGTCTTTGTTGATGACATCAACATGCCAGTTATCAATGAGTGGGGCGATCAGGTAAAGAGTAAAATTTGTCATTTCTCTAACCCCGTTTCCTCCTGATATTAAGAAGTGATGCAAAGGGAGTCTCTGAGAACACTATAAAGATGACCTTCCCACAAAGAAATCTGATATATGGCAATATATGCTAATTACATACATGACATACAAGTTCATATTTGGATTTCACACACACACACACACACACACACACACACACACACAAAGACACACACACACACACACACACACATATATATATATATGCAACATATTTCAAAATATTTGAAAATGACAAATATGTACATATATGTTCAAATATATTAACTATAATTTTATATATGTGTCCATGTATGGCTATAATATATTATATAATATATTTGTATTATATATAACATATATGTACATATTTTAAATTCCATTAATAGAAAGGAAAAATATGAAATGACCATTTTTGCTGTTTTTAAAAATGTTACATATATGACAAATATTTTTGATATCCAAATATGAACTTGCATGATGTAATTTGGATATACTTTCATATATCAGATTTCTACATGGGTGAACAGACATGGGCTCTGACTTTTAATTTTGTGTGGTCTGTCTTATATCAAACAGTCTGAAGTTCAAAACCTTTGTTCATGCTTCTGTTTTATTGTGGTATTAATACAAATTCTAAACAAAATGGGCCAATGTTATAATATGCAACCAAAAATACAAATATTTTTCTTATTCTTCTTCACTGAGACACCACACTTTTTGTTCATCTTTCAGATCACCAATGAGATTGTTCGTCAGCTGATGGTGCAAGGAGGTTTCTATAGCCTGGAACGACCTGGCGAATTCACAACCGTGGTCGACTTACAGCTGGTTGCAGCCATGATCCACCCTGGAGGAGGCCGCAATGATATCCCTCAGCGACTCAAACGCCAGTTCTGTGTGTTTAACTGCACTCTGCCATCCAACTCCTCCATAGATAAGATCTTCCATACTCTAGCCAGTGGTTACTTTTGCATAGAAAGAGGCTTCCCGGAAGAGGTGTGCTCTCTGGCTGCCGCCCTGGTCCCTACCACAAGGAGAGTCTGGCAAGCGGTCAAAGCTAAGGTACTGGTTTAGTTTTAGAATGTAGGTTTGGGAATCTGTAAGGCAGGCTTGTTAAAACTTAGGGGTCCTATTAAACATGCATGAATTTTAGCTCAGCACAAGGCAGTCCACATTATTAGAGAACGGTGCCCTCTTGTGGTCTGTACACTGCATTAAAAAAAATTTAATTCTTTAATCATGTACTCACCCGTCACTTGTTTAGAATCTATATTTGAGTTTCTTTCTTCTGAGAGAGAAGAAGATAGTTTGAAGAATGCTGGTTGCTGGTACCCATTGGCTTCCATTGTAGGAAAAATAAATACTGGAGCTTTCTTCAGAATATCTTCTTTTTTTGTGTTAAACAAAGTTTTAAAACCACATGAGAGAGTAAATGATGAGGTTGTTTTAATTTTGGGGTGAACTATCACTTTAATGTTATTTATCTCTTTAAAAGCATAAACTTGATGCTTTCATAGCTGTTCAATGCAAACAAACATTTTTTTAATTGTCTACATTCATTCATTTTCCTTCGGCTTAGACCCTTTATTCATCAGGGGTCGCCACAGCGGAATGAATCGCCAACTTATCCAGCATATGTTTGCTGGATGCCCTTCCAGCTGCAACCCAGTACTGGGAAACACCCACAGACACTAATTCACACACATACACTACGGCCAATTTAGCTTATTCAATTCACCTATACCACATATCTTTGGACTGTGGGGGGAAACCGGAGCACCCGGAGGAAACCCACGCCAACACGGGGAGAACATGCAAACTCCACACAGAAATGCCAAATGGTCCAACCGGGGCTCGATCCAGTAACCTTCTTACTGTGCGGCGACAGTGCTAACCACTGAGCCACCGTGTCACCCGTGTGTGGTAGTTATCAAATATATTTTATATACATTACTGTTTGAGGATACTTATTATTATTTTTATACTTATTATGATTTTTCTTTTATCAATGATGCATTAAAGACAGCAAAGACACTTCTAACATTAAATAATATTTATACTTCAAGTAAATGCTGTTCTTTTGAACTTACAGAATCCCAAAAATGTATCACGTTTCTCTTGAAAACTTGAAATAACAACTGTTTTAAACATTGATAACTATAGATGTTACCTGAGGACCAAACCAGAATATAATAGATAGATGTACAAAGATCATATGACACTGAAGACAGTACCAGTATTACAGTTTCTTTTTACCGTAGCATGTACAATTTCAAAACCATATGAATCTTACAGTCCTGAACATTTGAAGGTATATTAAATAATTAATAGTTTGATGTTATTATTGTTTTTTCAGATGCTGCCTTCCCCTGCAAAGTTCCACTATATTTTCAACTTGCGTGACCTGAGCAGAATTTGGCAGGGGATCCTCACCGTGGGCTCAGAAGTATGTCAGACACCTCAGCTGCTGGCATCTCTTTTCCGCCACGAGTGTTCAAGGGTCATCGCAGACCGCTTCATTGATGAGAAGGACAGAGAGACGTTTGATGGCATTTTAGAGAGGGTGTGTAAACTAAATCCTGACAGGCTTCATGATCTGCTACCTCATGCACAGGATGGTTACTTTAAGGTCTTGTGAAGTGCTTTGAAATGTGCATTTTTTATTTGTAGTTTGACGTAATCTCAACTGAACAGTGAATAGAGGGTGGGACATAGTGTAGCTCCTCCCCTTTTTAAAAAACAGTCAATAGCATTGTTGTTTATCATTGGTCTGCCAGTGAGAGTGGTTGAGCACAAGTGCATCAAATGTGAAGCGTCTTGAAGGGGGCAGGCCATGTCAGATACTAGAGAGCATTTGATTGGTCACGATTTGATGAGAAGTGACAAACTGTAAGCTTTAAGTTTATATCAGTTTTATTTTTCCTAAACGCTAATTTTGTTACTGTTTTGGTGCGCACTAGCTTATAGATATCCTGCAAACTAACAATACTGGTGCTAACATCTAAAAAACATTATTTTAATTTCATGGGGCCTTTAATGCTGTAATAAATCTGTTTTCTTTTTCTCTCTCAAGATCACTGCACAGGATCATGGTCCTAGTCTTCTAGAGCAGGGGTCATGGGAAGGGTATTTTGTGGACTTCCTGCGTGATGCTCCAGAGATGACAGGAGATGAACCGGAAGACGCTGAAGAAGAAACACCAAAGGTCTATGAACCCATTCCTACATTCAAGACTTTATCAGACCGCCTGTCTATGTTTCAGGAGCAGTATAATGAAGCTGTTAGAGGAGCAACCATGGATCTGGTCTTCTTTGAGGTTAGTGGGGAAAAATGACAATGCTAAAATGTTGTATAAAGTGTGCAATGCTTTACGTTATGGCAATGCAATACCTTTTTCACTTCAGGCCCACATCCTTCTCCGATCAATTTATGAAGATCCACCTGTCTGACATTTTCTCTTAAATGCTTGTCTTATTTTTCTAAAGAATTTCATAAAACAAAAACTGCAAATATATATATATTAATTCATTCATTTTCCTTCGGCTTAGTCCCTTTATTCATCAGGGGTCGCCACAGCGGAATGAACCGCCAACTTGTCCAGCATATGTTTTACACAGCGGATGCCCTTCCAGACGCAACCCATCTCTGGGAAACCCATACACTCTCACATGCACACACATACACTACGGCCAATTTAGTTTATTCAATTCACCTATACTATACTATACTATACTATACTATACTATACTATACTATACTATACTATACTATA
>CAIGQW010001174.1:6833896-6848842 GCA_903798125.1 Danio choprae
AAAGACAACCGTTTGAATGATTGAATCAAATGTCTAATTTATTCATGACAGGCCTAAACCAGCTATAGTTATCAGCACAAAAATCTGACGCATACCACTAGTGCTTAAAAAAAAAGAGCAAAAATATAGAGTAAGCGATCAGTGGCTTACAATTAACTTCAGTTAACTGATTTACAGGCTTTATTTTAGAAGATTTTCAAAAAGATTTGCATAGAGAAGTACTAGTGTGCTGTTGAATAACACATAAATATAATTCACCTATCATAGGCCATGTTTAATACCTATGAAGCAATATAAGTGAATCAAATTACATGTATCACCAGCATTCATGGACTAAAGCCAGTTAAGGTTGAACTGCTCTTTCCATGTCCCCGCTTCTGAACAAAACACACATTTTTTTTACATAAAAGAAGCGTATCGCCTACAAACTGCCACTGTTCAATTGGTGAATAAAGACTCTGTCTGCAGCTTTTTTCACCATTGCTCTGTCGGATGCAATAACACTATATTAGGACATGAAGCTTCAGTGCAGCTCTCAGAATAACCCTGAACAAATCTGTCAGCTGTTCTGCTCGGTTCAAGAGATGATCAAACCCATGGGCTCTCATTAAAACTATGATTGTTTAAAAAAAGAAAACACTATTACGCCTACACTGGTTACTCCAATATCTTAAAGAAAATGCTCCTATATGGGAAATGAAAAACACTTTTCCTATAATATAACCTTTAGAAGAATAGCTAATACATGTTAATGGAGTTTTTCAGTCATAACGGTTGCATAACTACAGATTTTGTCTAAAAAAGAGAGATAAAGTAAGATTTTATTTGATTGGGGTTTTAATGTCCGTTGGTCTGCTTTACAAATACACTGGAACCAAATATTCTCAAGTTATTTCGAACAAGACGCAGCATGTCCAGATTTAGCAACATTCCTCAATGGTTTCATAAATTTCTGCACTCAATCTTAATCGCATTTCTTCCATCTAGCCTCATTTAAAACAACAGCAAGGCTTCGTAGTGCGTTCTCGAAAACTCTAAAGAGTGAATATTAATTCGTTTTTACTCCCTCATGGATCACATTACGCACTTTATCTGCGTATTACGCCAGACATCCTGCCACATATCAGATAAAATGGCCGCCAACCTAATCCTCTATTCTCAGCGGGGACTGGCAGAACATTCCTGCTGTATTGCTTTTGGCAGCTGGCCACGTGACCTTCTAGTGTATCGTGATTTATCTTGGATCATGTAAAACTTTGCGTCCCAAGTCTATATTTGATGACTCATTTTGCTCAAGTTGAAATGTTTATAAAGTAATTAAAGGTCTACTAATATGGTTATGTGATTCAAAGAATTAAGGTGCAATCACATTTACCAATACTTGAAGTTTAATTGAGTCATTTCAATGGAAATCCAGTTGCATATGCAGACTTGACTCATTTTTAGCTTAATTTACAATGCCGACCAGCAGAGAGCTGCTTGGTTTGGCTTCTGTGCTCACTACGCAAAAGAGTCGTCAGCTTTTTTTGCCTCCAAAATGTCACCACACATTTAGGGCTCATTTAGATATCCAATCTTAAATGGAACCCAGAATAACCAAGTCCAAAAGAAACACTCATATTCCACTAAAAGTGATTGTCAATTTTTACCTGGTAGATGACGACGCGGAACTTGTTCTTATTCAGCAGCTCAACTTGGGTTTCCTCCACCTTCTTGACTCGAATGTTCTGTTTCTCCACCCGCACGCGGACGTCCTTGATGTGGCAGTTGACCTTGCGCGTTTTCTCCAGGAGTTTCTCGACGGTGCCACTCGTGGCCGTGTGCTCCTTCGTCAGCTTGACTACATCTGCTTGGATGGCCTTGACGGTGTTCTCCAGCTCCAGCTGCCTCTCCTCCATCCGCTGTTGGCAGGCCTGAACATTGTCTATGATCCCAGACACCCTCTCCAGCAGAGAGAAGATGTTCATGGTGCTGGGCTCGTCTGCCACACCTGCCAGTCCTAGTTTATCAGCCATGCTTGTCCTTGAAAACCGATGAGGACCCTAGACCAGAACTGTCAAAAGCCTCAGGTCCTGCTTCGGTGGGTTTCTCTTTGGGGATGTTGGGTTATGGGGTGGGACGTTGGATTGTGGGGCCGTGGTGGGCCCTGGGAGACGCTCGGATAGGACGGACTCACCCTCTAACTGGAGCTTCATGGACGTTTTGCAGAATATAGAAGCTCCACCCTTGCTGTATATAGGGAACGCAAGGTTCAAAGGCCAGACACAGAGGGAACGACTGGAAATAAGGGCAGAGGGGTTGGAAGAGGGCACCACACCAACTCACTGCGTATTCAGAGTATAAATACCCACAGTAAGGTGACACCCCGTCATTTTTAAAAGATGCGTGTGCAGCTGAGATAATGGAAACCCCCTTCAACCACTTTATTTTATTACAAAGAGCTATTTCCTCGAAGAAAATCTTATTTTATTAACAACAGTAGGGGAAATAATAGTATTGCTGTGTTCTAATTTATTCTATAAAGTATGCTTTTTTTTTTTGAAGAAATATATATTTTTGAGAGTGTAACAATAGTATGCAAGCTTTGGGACATACTACTTTCTTATTAATGGACAATTTTGTTGCTTAGTTATGTGCCCTGTCAATCATCTCGACACATCATTCACATTTCTCTCATATTTAATTTCCTACCATATTGAAGATGCAGCAGCATATTATGCCATATTTGCAAGTCTTTCAAGCTGAGAAATCTCCTCAGGTGTCTGAATAAGTATACATTCAGAAGTTAATGACCAAACAGGTCATTATAAAAGTTCACACTGATGTTGCAGATTAAATATAACATTGAAAATGCAAAAATAATATATTCCAGAACGTTAGATATTAACAGTCATTCAAGCATCTTTACCAGATATTCTCCACATACCATTGGTCTTACACCTCCACCACATTTGTAGTTTAACACTTTTTACATGTGTTTTTAGTTCTAATCGAATTCACATCCAACGCATAATGTATTGTGGCCAATATTAATTATTAATATAATCATTAATATAAGTTAGCGTATGCACAGATCGATCTGCACTTCAAATTTCTACAGGAAATAGTAGACCGTCTTGGATAACTTTGAAATGCTCTTTTCAACATACTATTATTTGGAACATACTTATTTATTTAGGAGGGATAAATATGCGAATTGAGACACAACATATGATGTTCTTCAAATCTTGGTCAATTGATTGTCCAATTTGGTCCAATCCCCATCGTTCTCAACCGCACTTTTATTTTTTTTCTGTTTCTTCAAAAAAATAGCTGTTCAATTGTCATATTTGAAAAAGTGTAGCACAAACAATACTAAGATGTTCTACAAATGATGGACAATCAATTAGCCACCTTTGTATAAAAGGCTCCTACTTGACCTGTACAACATAGGGTGCAATATGCATGCAACCACGTCCACACAATGCTTCAAGCTCAAACCCAAGGATGATTTTATCCTTGGGTTTGACTGCCATGTTGCATCCTGGGGAAGATGATCCACCTTAAGATGGACTGTCCAAACCTGTGAAATGATGCCACCAGCTGCAGACTATTTTTAAACCCAGAGTCGTCTATAATTACTCATCACTCATGTCATAGCTCACAGAGGCTTACTTAATTCTCCAGAACTCTTCATTCAGCCGATACTCAACACCGCAATTTTTTTTTCACACTAAATCTCACGTGAGCAAACTTTCTAGATCGTTTTCTTTATATAGCTGCTTTTATTGTAGTTTGTCATTTTATCATTTGAGAACACAGTATGTCACCCTTAAAGAGACAGGACACTGAGAAATCATTCTCTTGTCATTATAAACCCGACTTGCTGTCTTCTCTGGACCACAAGTAAATATACTTTGAATCATGTTTTTGTCCGTACTTCAAAAATATCTTCATATATATCTGACATATTTTATAAATCATACAGGTTTTGAATCACATGAAGGTGAATAAATTATTTAGGGTGAACATTTTCTTTAATGAGACATTTTTGTGATGCTGTCTTAAACTAAAAAATTTAAGTTTTAATGCCTTTTGGCCATTCATTTTCACAACAGTTGCACTTTGGATTGTTAAAAACAAGTTTCGAGGTGCAATTTTTTATAAAATACTGTTAATATTGTTAATTAATACTGTTATAATTTTCATATAAACTACAAAACTGCCAAATTGTGGACGAAAAAGCAGATGCGAAATTACATGTTCATTCTATAGACAATAGCAAGTACTTGGCAACCAAAGCAACAACGTTGGACTGCAAATTTATAAGTAGGTACGTAGTGTTTCAAAGTCACATTACCAACTCCTAACCTGGCATGCATAATCCAGTTTTTTTCTTCTTCTTTTCAGATCTGTGAGAATGGGGATTGGGATGACAACACTATTCTTGAATCTTTCCAAACAAAATGCATAGGTAAAACTTTTCTATCTTTAGTAATTTATTTATTATTTTATTTATTAATTTATTATTTATATATATATATATATATATATATATGGGCGACTCGGTGGCGCAGTGGGTAGCACAATCGCCTCACAGCAAGAAGATCGCTGGTTCGAGCCTCGGCTGGGTCAGTTGGCATTTCTGTGTGGAGTTTGCATGTTCTCCCCGTGTTTGCGTGGGTTTCCTCCGGGTGCTCCGGTTTCCCCCACAAGTCCAAAGACATGCGGTATAGGTGGATTGGGAAAGCTAAATTCTCCGTAGTGTATGTGTGTGAATGAGTGTGGGTGTTTCCCAGTGATGGGTTGCAGCTGGAAGGGAATCTGCTGCGTAAAACACATGCTGGATAAGTTGGCGGTTCATTCCGCTGTGGCAACCCCCCAAAGGGACTAAGCCGAAAAGAAAATGAATGAATGAATATATATATATATATATTTTTTTTTTTTACCAGTTTTGTTTGTGTACTTGATGTTAAGTGTTGGTGTTTATTGTGTTAAGTATGTCATTCTCGTCGAAGCACCACCGTATCTGAATGAATTGCCCCAAGGGGATTAATAAAGCTTTAATCTAAACTAAACTACTTTGTTATAAAGTAAAAATAAATGTAAGATAGCAATATCGATTAACACTATTTTCAGAGCATGATGCTAATGATTTTATCTTGTAAAAGTAGAAAGTATTTAAAGTTATTCAGGACAAGCCACGCCAGAATGACTTTACGCTGTGTTTACATGTACAGGCAACAACAAAATGTATGTATGTAAAATGTGTAAGACTGAGAATTAAATTTTATTAAACCTACAGCACGGGACACAGTTTCACAGGTCATGCGATATGCAGTTCATAGAATTAAATTAATGTCAATAATGTTCATTTTTAACATTAACAACACCGATAACATTAGAACAGAAAAACTACAAACATTTCAACATTGATAAGATTAGCTAGTCAAACACGTTGCATTTCATTCTCTGGAATTCCCTTCAAAAGAAAGTGTAAACGTCATCACGTCGGCGCACTTGTTCGTATCCAATTAAATTTGGTGTTCAGCTAAGTTTGATTTGAAGAAATAAGAATCAAATCAAAAGGTGGGTGGGGGACGGGCAGTTAAAGAGACAGTTCAGAGTTAACATTTTCAATAAAGAAGCACATTCCATGGAAATCGTGGACGTCCGTTTTTGTGGTACAGTTTGTGTGCCGAGAGTTACATTTAACAATACGTGAAAAAACCTGGTACCACAATCGAAATAAAAAATAATAATAAAAAAAAGAGCTGGCTTATATCATTCATTTGACAGTGTTTGCCACTGACATAAAGTACCTAAAATGTCCTGAAAACAAGAAAACTATAAGGCACCATCCAATAAAATAATAAAAATAAAACTTTAAAATCGGAAATAACCGTATTGTCCAGAGTCAAGAAAGCACAAAAACAAAAGTAAAAAAAAAAAAGCACATTAAAACTGTAATCCACTCGGTACAAAAAGTATCAAAAAATGAAAATAAAAACAAACTACATCATCCTTGAAGAGTTGTTTGATGGATAGTTTTGCGGTTGCCGTCTTTTACGATTGTTCTTAGGGCATTTCCTGAAAAAAAAGAAGAAAGATATTATATCATTGTTGGTCAAAGATGAGACATCCGATTTTGGCATTTACGTCAAATTAAATAACAATTGAAGTGGTTTTATATAGATAGATGCCAAATTGAATGCAAGTAAAGTGTCTATATTTCAATAACTTTTCTGAAACTAACAGGTCAAAAAATGTGTATGAAATAATATTTAACTATTTACGTAAAAAGTAACCGACATACTTATTTTGACTTCTGCATATATAAATATACAGTTGAAGTCACAATTATTAGCCCCCCCTGTATATTTTTCCCCCAATTTCTCTTTAACCGAAAGATTTTTTTCAACACATTTCTAAACATAATAGTTTTAATAACTCATTTCTAATAACTGATTTCTTTTATCTTTGCCATGATGACAGCACATCATATTTTTCAAGGTACTAGTATTCAGCTTAAAGTGACATTTAAAGGTTTAACTAGGTTAATTAGGTAAGTTAGGGGTAATTAGGAAAATCACTGTATAACAATGGTTTGTTTTGTAGACAATCAAAATATATATGTATATTTATTGCTAAAGGGGGCTGATAATATTGACCTTAAAATGGTTTTAAAAATTTTATAACTGCTTTTATTGTAGCCGAAATAAAACAAATAAGACTTTCTCCAGAAGAAAAAATATTATAGGAAATACTGTGAAAAATTCCTTGCTCTGCTAAACATCATTTGGGAAATATCTGAAAAAGAAAGTTTGGTCCAGCACTCACCTGGTAATACACATGACAACTGCCACAATAATGGCGATCTGCACAGCTCCGATGATAGCAGCTATGAGCACATAATGAAGTTTTTGACCGCTGGGTACCACATATAGGATGTTAAAGTCTGCGATCTCGTCACACTGTGTCCCTGTGTAACCTGAATCACACCTGTGGATGTACAAGAAATCATCTCAAACTAATTTTTCCAAAGAAAAAATAATTTTTTAATGGGCAGCTTAATGGATATAAACAGTTCTAAGCAACCAAATCAGAGCTCACCTGCAGGTAGCGATGCCGTAATTTAATTCACACTGGCCATGGACACAGAAGTTGGCATAGGCGTCTGTGCAGGGAACTGGCAACCAGCCGTATCCTTTACCTTCTTTTGCTGAGTCTAAAAGCAGAACAATCCAATTAAACTTGAAGCTTTTAAGTTTGTTTTTTTTTTGTTTTTTTACACCTAGACGTTTATTTCAGATCCTGGTGCGTTTAGCTTGGTTCGTAGGTTCACAAGGAGAAAGTACTGAACGATTTTTAGTCAGGTGATTGGCTGAGCCATTCTACAGCTTGATTTTCTTTCTCTGAAAGCATTTGAGAGTTTCCTTGGCTGTGTTTTGGATCATTGTCTTGCTGAAATGTCCACCCTGGTTTCATCTTCATCATCCTGCTAATGGAGATGTTGGACTAAAGCAGCTAATATTCATTTACAATGAGGAAGTGCAGAGGGTTGCTGAAGAACTACTGGGAGATTTCAGCTGCTGTCTGGGCTTTCACTGCCTTTCTACACCTCCCTTTCTTTATTACCCTTAACTTAATTTGTAAACTAATTAGATTTGTTTTCTTTGCATATATGGCTCTTTTTGGATTCTCGGAAGTTATAGAAATTAAAAATGTAAAACAGGAAATGTCTTGGGACCCTTGTTTTTGTTTAGATCTCAAAACGGTCTATAGGGATAAAAGCACCCTAAAGTCCCAAATGTAGATTGTTTTAACGCTTAATGTGTCTACTGTGTGAACCGGAAGCTGCTGAGACTTTTATTTGAGTATGTTGATGTACTTCCAGCTGAAACAGAATATTAAGCAGTGGGCGGGGCTTTCTTTTTGCACATCATTCCCTCATGGTAAACTAAGAGGGGCGTGGCTAAGAATATGTCAAACTGACATGATCAGAGAAGGAGCCAATCCAAACGCAAAGCAAATGGTCAGACTTTGATTGAAGATTACTAAAACAAACTTCTTTTTTTTAGTGGATTAACTTACACAGATTCATTATTCACCTAAAGGATATCAATGTGCGCTGGCAAACTAAACATTGTAAATTATGATTTCACACAGACTTTAAATGCAGTTTTTTATGTGCAAAAAATGCTATTTGTGATAAATCAAATAAATAGCTCTTTTATATATTTTTATACTCTGTACTATTTTTACAGCCACATACTCTATCGAAATATTTTATATATTCTTTTATTTTCTATTGCATAATTTCTATTTCTCCATTGTTTATATTCTATTGTTAATATTATTATTATTATTATTATTATTATTATTATTATTATTATTATTATTATTATTTAATTTTGTTATTGTTGTTACTATTTGAGTACTTTTGAATTTGAATCAGTAAAAAGTGTTTTAATGTTAATAAGCATTAGAGCTTTATACTTTCCTAACGCATTATAATGTAATATATTCATTAATAAAAATAAAGTTCAGAGCAAAACATAAGACAGTTTTTAACCATGAAAACAAGGTTAGCACTTTTTGTTTTAATCAATAATTCAAATGATATGTACAGCTCAGGGGCCTCACAGTGGCGCAGTGGGTAGCTAGTTCGCCTCACAGCAAGAAGGTCGCTGGTTCGAGCCTCGGCTGGGTCAGTTGGCATTTCTGTGTGGAGTTTGCATGTTCTCCCTGTGTTGGCGTGGGTTTCCTCCGGGTGCTCCGGTTTCCCCCACAAGTCCAAAGACATGCGGTATAGGTGAATTGGGTAGGCTAAATTGTCCGTAGTGTATGAGTGTGAATGGGTGTGTGTGGATGTTTCCCAAAGATGGGTTGCGGCTGGAAGGGCATCCGCTGCGTAAAACATATGCTGGATAAGTTGGCGGTTCATTCCGCTGTGGCGACCCCAGATTAATAAAGGGACTAAGCCGAAATGAAAATGAATGAATGAATGTACAGCTCAGCTATGGAAAAAATGAAGAAGACCATGTGAAAATATTTCTGGATTCACGTTTTACATGTGTGAGAAAAAATTATTTTATTTTATTCTGTAAACTAATTATATTTCTTCACACAATTAAAATAAAAATGTTGCCATTGGCACAAAAATATTGTCAGATATAATTATATTTATTTTTTTAGAAAATGCTAATGTTTTTACCAGAAGAGTTAAGAAATCAAGAAATAAATCAATTCAAATGCATAGTTTTTTTTATTGGTTGTTAACCTTAAGAACATCTAAAAAGCTAAACCTCAGATGCAAGTAACTTCAATTATTTTTTGAATATTCAGGCTATTTGGATATTACAATTAACAAAAGTAAAAAGAGTTGTTCACTCTAAGGCGAGACTTTTGTTCTCACGCACCTGATCATTTTGAGAATTTGGACTTTTTGGCTGTTCATAACGTGCTTTTTTTTCAGTCTAAAGGACCAAGGTATCCAAAATACATTTTTTAAATATTTCTTTTATCACACTTTGTCAATTTGTGTCTGCAGATTTCAATTATAAACCATTTTTAAAGGTCATTTTTTAAAGGTTGTTTCTTTTAAAATGTCCTTGTTTTTTGTCAAACTACACGTACATACTCCAAACTGTACAGTTTTATTCATATATATATTCTGAATGTTTTTACAAAGGAATATACATAATTTAGTTATATATAAAACATTTTATTCTACAAAAAATGTAAAAGAAAAGATAGAAATTGGGCTGTTCATGGTATTTTGTGGGGTGATAAAATCCCCAAATCCCCTTTGTAAAAACCCTTAAATCTAAAATTACAGTTAAAATTACAATTATAGTATTTAAATAAGTAAATAAAAAAACAATAATGATAATAAACAAGAAACTTGAAGACTTGATCCAATCATCAGATTTTTGCATAGAAATGTATGCAAATCAGTGCATATTTAAAGATTTGTTGATTCAATCATCAGATTTTTGCATATAAATGTATGCAAATCAGTGCAGATTTAAAGCCTGCATGAAATCCAAATGTACAACCTTTTGCTAGTGAATATTGTTATTCTTTAGGTGAACAATTAATCCATGCAAGTTATTCACTGGAAAAAATAAATAGCTTATTTTCAGTAATCTTTAATCAAATCTAACCATTTGCTTCGGCTCTGGAATGGCAGTCCTGCACTGATAATGTCAGTTTGACAGATCGGTGGGAAATATGCATAGCCACGCCCCTCCAACCATTAGTTTGCTGCGAGTGCAAGAATACAGGAGGAGCACAAAAAATAAAATCCCGCCCCCCTGAAGTCTGAAGTAACGTTCCAGTTCACGCAGACTTTAAATAATGCCTCATTTACATATTAAACTACATTAAAAAAAACAATCATCTGGATAAGTAAAGTCATAAGTATTTAATTACATTTTTCCATATTTACCCAAAGTGTCTTGCCTAGAATATGAACATGGTTAAAAAGGTGACTTACCAGTATAATCTGGCTTGTAGGGAAGTCCAGCTTCAGTTTTCTTAGCTTTGTCTTTATCTGAGTGATAAAAAAACAAATACAGATTGATTAAGGTATGAAAACTATCATCACTTAAAGAAAGTAACACTGTAAGTAACAAATAGTGAGTGTTTGTTTTGTGTGTTTATGCATTTTCTGCAGAGCTGTTTTCTATGGAGCCAGATCAGTCTCAAAAATAATACATTTACAAAATAAAATTCATACATGCACAGCACAATTCACATTTAGTCAAAATCATAAATATTTTCCCCAAATGAACTGAATTTGTGTATTTATGAATCGTGTTTTGAATTTACGAATTGGATTTGTGTTTTTTAAAAGATTTTTTAAATTACGAACTGGATTTGCATATTTATGAATCTTGTTTTGAATTTACGAATTGGATTTGTGTAATTTTTAATAGATTTTTTTAATTTACGGATTGAATTTGTATATTTATGAATCGTGTTTTGAATTTACTAATTGGATTTGCGTATTTTTTAATACATTTTTTAAATTTACGAGTTGGATTTGCATATTTATGTATCATGTTTTGAATTTACGAAATTTGATTTGCATATTTTTTTATCGTGTTTTGAATGTATGAATTAAATTTGTGTATTTTTTAATAGATTTTTTAAATTTACGAATTGGATTTGCATATTTTTTAATCGTATTTTGAATTAGCGAAATGGATTTGAGCTTTTTTTTTTTATCATTTTTTGAATTCATGAACTGAATTTGGGTATTTATGAATTATTTTTTTAATTTACATATTGGATTTGGTAAATGTGAATTGTGCTGTGGATGTATGCATTTTAGCTTGTAAGTGTATTATCATTGAGACTGATCTGGCTCCATATTTTCTGACCTGGGCATCTCCCTAAATGTTTGACGTCGATCTGTTCCTGCTTCATACAGGACGCCTCTCGCACCAGGCAGGGATTGTGGTAAGAGTTTCCATCTGTGCCGCACACTGGATTCTCATTGTGTCCGCTGCAGTCGATTTTACACGAACAGCTGCAGCATTAAACATGAACAACAACAATTTCAATGCATTTGTGCTTTCAAATATTCAAAGCCCCAAACAAACATTTTTACTGCTAACAACATTTTCCTGCTAACAACAAGCACTTTTCCTGGAACAAATGTTTTTGATAAAGCCGTGGATGTCATCCGGACCAATCAGGGTTTTTATTGTTCAATGAAATGAAAACCATAAAATAAACACGCGTACATACATCAGTCAAAACAAGTGATAAATCAGTAAAAAGGCCTTTAGTGTTAGTTAGTATTAGAGCTTTATTTTTCCTAACACATTATAATGTAATAGATTTATTCAATATTTTCATTCATTCATTCATTTTCTTTTCGGCTTAGTCCCTTTATTAATCAGGGGTCGCCACAGCGGAATGAACCGACTAATACAATATTTTTTTAGAGCAAAATAAAATACTGTTTTTACCATGAAAACTAATTTAGCACATTTTTAAAATATATTAATAATTAAAATTATATATACAGCTCAACTATGTAAAACGATTAAGCAGGCCAAGTGAAAATATTTCTGGAGATACAATTTATCGTTTTAGATTTACATGTTTGAGTAAATGTCATTTTGTTTTTGTTTTATTCTGTAAACGAATGACATTTCTTCACACATTTCAAAAGTTCACACTTAGATTTTGCTTGATAATAATAGCAGGTTTGGCAGGTAATAGCAGATAATTGAGCCCAGGGCTCCCGCCTGGTCAATAAGCATATAAGGAGGTACGAGATTAGGTAGTTCTCGAGAGCTACCCCTGGTAAAGGAGGAACGAAGGGGGGAGATGGGGTGGATGGGGGGTTTCTTCGGGAAAACGAAGATAAGAGAGTAGTTTTTGACAGGCTACTTATAGGGAGTTTGTATTAATCTGATTGGCTTATTAATGATTACAGATGAGAGACCGGTGGCGATCAATCATATCACGTGCTCCTCTCAAAATTAATTTGTGAAACTTCACTTGAAATAAAAACGTTGCCATTAGCACAAAAAAGGGTCATGTTGTCAGACATATTTATATTTAGTTTCGAATGTTTTAACTTCAGAAGAGTTAAGAAATCAATAAACATTTTTCATTTGTCATTTTCTTGCAAACGATCCTCTAACTGACATCAAACTTTAGGATAGAATCAAAATAGTTTGACTTGAACATTTTATTCAAAGGCAAAACTGATGAATACAGTAAATCAAGAGAAATTCAGATTTATCAGGTAGTCCCTTCTTCATCGCTGCATATATCGTATAATAGTTATATTTTTTTAGCATATATTTTTAATCATAGTTCATTTTAATGTCATTATTTACTGTTTTTAATATTTACACAAGTAAATGCACTTTGTATTGTATTTTTATTACCCAGCTTTGACAGAATAATAAATGCTATAAAATATATATTAGTTTTAAGTTCTTTTTTTACACAGATCAATTGTTTTATCTCATAAGACCTCAATATATTATCAGAAGACTCGGGTATTTATTTTGTTTAGCTTTTATGTAATATAAATAAAAAAAAAAAAAAAAAAAAATAAATATATATATATATATATATATATATATATATATATATATATGTGTGTGTACTAATAAATTTATATATTATTTCTTTTTGTCAAAAAGTGCAGGTAGTATTTTTTTTAGATAAATCTGAAGAAAAAAGTCAGTTTTAGGTGAAATATCTAACAAAAAATATAATAGCATACAAATGATACTAAACTAACACTAATACAAGTATGTTTTTATGTGTGGGTGGTGAATTCAATCACTAATAAGCAGGGCTAGACAGAATCTGCGGAGAGAACGGGGAGATCATGCAAACTCCACACAGAAATGCCAACTGGCCCGGTCGGGACTTGAACCAGCGACCTTCTTGGTGTGAGGCGACAGTGCTAACCACTGAGCCACCGTGTCGCCCACTAAAAACGTAATATATGAAATAAAAAAAAATGTTTTTAACTTTTATTTAATCTTTACAAATACCATTAGATGCACTTATTTGGTAAACAAAACAATTCTCTCATATAATATATCTACTAAAAGACAGAAAATGTTACTTTACATACTGTATTGTGAATAAATCAGATGAACTTTTTTATATTAGTCAATAACATTACTGAAATTAATTTAATACTAATAATATCATTGAAAGCTGCAGCGTTGCTGTAAATCTGATCATCGTATCAATGATACAGTATCAGTATTGAAAAGTCTGCCTGTCCCGTTGAGACCTGTGCTGGTTGATCGTCTCCCCCTGCTGGTTCACATAATGTAACTTCAGTTGATCTGAGCGTTTGAGAATATTTCCCCCCTCAATCTCATGTCCTTGAAGCTACAGTGGTTCCTGGAATTAGTCCACACTGTTCATTAGCGCTTGGCATGAAAACGAACCGGGCGGAAAAACAAAACAAAAACTTTTGACACAAAAAGAAGTTTTGCAATCCTTCTCAGTCTCATGGGAGCCGTATTATTTTCTCGGCTTTGATAGAGCTGAACCCTGTCCAACATTCATGCCTTTATAATAGACACAATAGCAGTTGTTTCCAATGTTGAAAAACAAAACCTTCATATTCATTAATTTAAGCGCGCTGGCATGAAACAACTTCGGGACTCGTTAATTACTAACTCTCGCTCGTTAATTTGAAGCAGAAATGGTGAAGGAATGAATGCGGCACGTACGAGTCTTCATCCTCTGCATCTTCGTCACATTCAGCGCCGTACTTGCAGTTGCTGCATTTGGTGACTTTCTTGCCCGACTCTAAGCCCGATCCATCAAATTCTGTAAAATAGGGTACAATACCATTTAAATGACAGTTATTTTACAATACAAGACATATAAGCCTTTATATTTATCTTTCATGCTGGACCACATGATTTCTAATACAGTTAAAGACAAAATTATCCCAGCAGGCACAGGACGTCAACATGACGTCAGATTGACGTGAAAATCGTGTTGACGTCAGAACTCAACGTCAGGCCGATGTCAGTGTCCAAAGTTGGACAGACATTGGATTTTGGTGACTTTTCAACACAACCTAAAAACAACCAAATATCAACGCCTAATGCTGTTACAGCTTGATGTTGTGTTGGACGTTACCACTATGACGCGTTGGATTTTGGTTGCCATATAAATGTCAGAATAAACTGAATAAATGTCAGTAGTTGACGTCAATATGACGTTGGTTTAAGATGTTGGCTTGACCTTGGATTTTGGTCACTTTCCAACCCAACCTAAAATCAACCAAATATCAACATCATTTGACATCATTATTGGACATCAAAATAACGTTGTCCTTTGACACTGGCTAGACATAGAATTTTGGTCACCTGACGTCATGACCTAAATCTAAGCTAATATTAACGTCTTATGACGTTGTGTGCAGGGGCCTCACAGTGGCGCAGTGGGTAGCAC
>CAIGQW010001174.1:6858842-6877153 GCA_903798125.1 Danio choprae
AAAAACAAAGCACTTCAAAGCAAGCAAGGCAGCCTGCATTACCGAATCCCTCTGTTATCCTTAAGATATGAATGAAGATTTCATAAAAATTAAGAACAAAGCAGCCCCCAAAAGCTGGTGGTTGGAAATGCAAATGAAGGGCACGGGCAGCAGTAACCCTTGTGTAAATCCAAGCTGATGAGACGAGGCGTAAGACAGTCCTTAATGAGGAGCCGACACTTAAAGCCACTACAGACGATTGCTGGCACACGGCCGAATCGAGCATGCTTTAAAAAAAAAAAGTGCATAAATACTTCGGCCACAGAAAACCAGCCAAGTGCTTTTGAAGGAAGCAAAAGCGTTCCAGCTTAAAACCAATGCAGAGTTCAGAGCAGTGAAGTTTGCAGGAGCAGCTTGAGAAGTTAATTAATAAGGCTGTTTAAATGAGACGAGAGGTTAATCTGGAGGTGTTAAAGTGCGGCGATAAATGATGTGTTTGGTCGGAAACCTGCAGGGATTCGACTTGTGCCTCACAGTCAGAGTTAGATATAGTAATACAAGTAAATTCAGAATGAAAATGCTCTTAAACTGGGCATGAATGCAAAGATGCATAGGGTGTAATGTGTCAAAAATACATTTTATAACAGAAATAATATATTAATTAATGAATATATTTGGTCAAGGGGCCTCACAGTGGCGCAGTGGGTAGCACATTCGCCGCACAGCAAGAAGGTCGCTGGTTCGAGCCTCGGCTGGGTCAGTTGGCATTTCTGTGTGGAGTTTGCATGTTCTCCCCGTGTTGGCGTGGGTTTCCTCTGGGTGCTCTGGTTTCCCCCACAAGTCCAAAGACATGCAGTATAGGTGAATTGGGTAGGCTAAATTGTCCGTAGTGTATATGTCTGAATGTTTCCCAGTGATGGGTTGCAGCTGGAAGGGCATCCGCTGCGTAAAACATATGCTGGATAAGTTGGCGGTTCATTCCGCTGTGGCGACCCCAGATTAATAAAGGGACTAAGCCGAAATGAAAATGAATGAATGAATGAATGAATTTGGTCAAAATAGCTATCGCGTGTAAAAGAAACAGCACTGAAATCTAAAAACACCATGTAAAAAACACCACTAAAAATCATGGTTTGACAATAAATGTTCAAATTATATACAATATTACAATTATACAATTATATACAAATGATGTTTAACAGAGCAAGGAATTTTTCACAGTAATTTGCTATAATATTTTTTCTTCTGGAGAAAGTCTTATTTTGTTTTATTTTTTTTTATTCATTTATTTATTTTTAACCATTTTAAGGTCAATATTATTAGCCCCCTTAAGCATTCGATTGTCTACAAAACAAACCATCGCTATACAATGACTTGCTTAATTACCCTAATTAACCTAGTCAAGTCTTTAAATTGGATTTAGCTGAATACTAGTGTCTTGAAAAATATCTAGTAAAATATTATGTGCTGTCATCATGGCAAAGATAAAGAAACCAGTTATTAGAAATGAGTTATTAAAACTATTATGCTTAGAAATGTGTTGATAAAATCTTCTCTCCGTTAAACAGACATTGGGGAAAAAAATATGCAGAAGGGATAATAATTCTGACTTCAACTGTATATCAAGTTATGTAAAAACACCACTAAAATCATTGTAAAATTTTATAAAATATTATTTACCTAGCATGTTATTAATATTATATAATTTTATATAACCTAATAATAATATTATATATAATATTATATAACCACATTTATTCTGTTGATTTATCTGTTTATTATTTGAGAAACTTAATGGACTCTGATCAAAAAAAGATCCCCCTCCATTGATTAAAAATGTGCTGTTTATTCGAATAAAATACTTCTTTTTCACCATACTAATACTAATAAATCTGAAATAAACAAATAATAAAATATTTTTTTACTATAAAATAATACTGATGTTGTCATTTCAAGAGTTCACACATATTGATTGGTTATAAAGCTTGTTTGGCATGCTGTCCCGGGAGAGAGCCCTGAGCTCATAGATTCTCGAGCCTGGGGCTCCCTCCCGTTTGCAAGGCGAGAGGGGAGTTTGAGCTCAGGTAGATCTCAAGAACTCCCCTGCTGTAGTAGCTAATGAACAGATAGTGATTGCTCTTGAGATGACTACTTACTAGGAGCATGTCTATGATGCCGATTTGGATTAGTCAATTAACTTAAGTTTTTAACATTGTTTTTGATGGTGGGAGGAAACCAGGGAACCCGGTGGAAACCCACGTGAGCACGGGGAGAACGTGCAAACTCCACACAGAAACGTCGGCTGGCTTGGTAACCAGGTTGGACTAGAACCAGCGACGTTCTTGCTTTGAGGCAACAGTGCTAACCACTGGGCCACCGTGCCACCCATCTAGGAAAGGAGGAGTAGGGGTGGAAAGGGAGATTCTTCAAAACAAGGATGGCTGTGATATGGAACTTAGGGTATTTATAGTGGCTTAGGAATCGTCTGATTGGTGAATCATAAATTGGATAATGCGAGACCAGCCGCAAGCAATCATAAGCACGTGATCCTCCAGTTCGGGTCTTTGCTTCTAATAACACGAGACACATCGCTCTGGAAGAGGTTTAAAAAAAGCGGAGCGAGAGGTAATATTATGAACATCAATAACGGACCCATTAGGAAAACAAAATGTTATGATAAATACATGAAGATACATCATATAACTCAGGATATTCTGGACAAAGCCACAATGAGCGCCTCCTCTGCCAAGATATAATGGTAAATAAAACAGTTGTCATGTCAACTTTCTACTATAAACAGAAGCTTGCTATGACTTTACCCTGCCTCCGAGCTCTTCTGATTGGTCCACTGCTATGGACCTGACAGTGATGAGCAGCACTGCTTGTGAAAGTTGAAGATCTTTCAACTTGACACGGCATCTAAAAAACGTGGCAGCGCTTCAAAAGACGTGAACATAAAAGTCAAACATGTCCATTCAAGCGTGTGTTTACATTGAAAAACAATAGATAAGTAGCAGGTTGGAAAGGAAAAGTGCATTTTGTGTGAACGGCCCCTTGGTCTGCCAAAAAAAAGAGCTGCATAACTTTATTTAATTACATGCATGATCAGGATATCAAATGCCATGCTGCATTAAAATCAAAGCGTGTGCCATGTGATAATCATGTTAATCCATATTACAGTATCAACTTGGGATATTGGGCATCCCTAATATACACTCTTAACCCTCTATCAGACAAAGAACCATATATAGTATTGAAACTGAATACAAGTCTGGTGAAAAACCCCAGTAACAGTATTTCAATGAGTGCCCTATAAAGGGGTAATAGAGGTCCCAGGAAAAACAAAAACAAAAAGGGGCTTTCACAGTGATGCCATAAAAGAAGAATTTAGTGAAAAGAGACATTTATTTTCTTATTATGAAAAACATTTTCATAATCTACAGCACCTTTTTGCTACAGAGACCCTTGTGTGGGATGTTAAAGCTTCTGTGGATGTTAAAGGTTGTTCATGGAACCATCCTCCTTTTATTTTTAAAGTCTGTGTGAACTGGTAGTTGTTGAGACTTTCATTTGAGTGTGTTGTTGAGTATGTACTTCCAACTGAAAGTGAATATTGAGCAGGGGGCGGGGCTTACCTTTTGCACAACATTCACTTGTAGCAAAGTAATGGCAAAGGGGCGTGGTTAAGAATATTGTGGCTGAAGCAAGGAGCCACTTCAAACGCGGAAGTAAATGCTCAGATTTTGATTGAAGATTACCAAAACAAACATTTTATCCAATGGATTAACTTTCATGGATTAATTGACCACCTAAAGCAGAGGTGTCCAAACTCTGTCCTGGAGGGCTGGTGTTCTGAAGAGTTTAGCTCCAATAATCAATCTAATCAAACACACCTGGACCAGCTAATCAAGCTCTTACAAGATTTACTAGAAACTTTGTTGGTAAAGTCAGCAGGACACCGGCCCTCCAGGACCGAGTTTGGACACCCCTTACCTAAAGAATAACAATGTGTGCTTGCAAAATAAAAATGGTTGATTTTTGATTTCACAAAATCTTTCTTTAAGACTACACTTTTCTCCTAACCTTTTCTCTTTCACTTCTACAAAAGATGTGTTTAGTTTCCCAACCCTGTTCCTGAAGGCACACCAACAGTACACTTTTTCAACCTCTTCCTAATTAGACACCTGAATCAACTCATCAGAACATTAGAAGAGACTCCAAAACCTGAAATGAATGAGTCAGATAAGGGAGACATCCAAAATATGTACTGTTGGTGTGTCTCCAGGAATAGGGTTGGGAAACTCTGCTCTATTAAACACTGGGAGACATAATCAACAAAAACACCAAGTAAGAAAACCTAACCTTCACAATCACAACAAACCTCATTCAGCTCCCAGTTCCTTCATGGGACGTCCCTCATCTGAACTGACCCAGTTCCAAGTGCACATCTCCAAACAAACACAAAAGCTGGATGTGTGTGCGTCAGAAGTGGGTTAGAGGGGAGACCCAGATCTCACACTGTGCAAAGATAATCAGAGCAGCGACAGAAATCAATGGCGTTTGAAAGATAAGGACATCAGTCCACTGCCTGAAGCCAAACAGCTCATCCGCTCAAGACCAGTCGATACTCATCTCCTCAACGGGTCAATACACCCTGCAAAGTGTGTCTTATTAAAAAAAAGGAGGAAGCTGTGACGTTATAGCTTGACTTTGGACTCTCATTTTAGCTGAAGGACTTCTCGTTTGCATTCTAGACTGGTTTGTTGGGAAGATGTTTGTGAAAAACATTCAATGTGACTCTCATTTGAGTCTAAAAGGAGCTGAGATGCACTTTCCATGTAATGTGAATGCTACTTAGTTTGGTAAAATTGACAATTTATTCAATATTTACTCACCCACATGTGGTTCAAAGATTTCATGTGTTTCTTAATTTTGTTAAACCCAAAAGAATAAAGATGAAAACCTCTGACTTCCATAGTAAAACACAAAACAAATACTATGAAAGTCAATGGTTAAAGGCTTCCATCTTCAAAATATCTTTTGCATTGGACAGTAGAAAGAAACTCAACAAGTAAAGGGTGAGTAAATGAGAATAGAATTCAGATTTTTGGATGAGCTATCCCTTTAAATGACCCATACCAAAAACCAGCTGGAACCAGTATGGGAATTCAAGCATGTCTTTTCAGCAGGGGATTCCTGTAGAGTCCAATGCTGTGAAAGCAGACCCAGTTTGGTTCTAATAAGCATAAAAGCACTGCTTGTGGAAATGAAGTTGCTTTGTGTGTAATGATAGACCCTATTTTCAGTGATCCGAACACAAGTGGTCAGCCATCACACTAGCTGGGTTTACATCCTACCAGCAAATGGCTTTCAAAGTTTGCAAAACAGAAAAAGATCCCAAATGCGAATTAGATGCATTTCCTTCAAGTTGATAGAGCGGCTGACTGTAGTATTGTAACCTAGTAACCAACAGTAAACAAGGCAAACATAATGGAGACAGCTGATTGGTCGCATGTTCTCAACGCCAAGAGTTTGTTTGGCAAATGCGTTTCCATCTTCAATAATTCGCAATATATTCGCAATAAAGCAAGCGATTTTAATTACAAATTTGCAATTCCATTACTCGTTTCACAAGCTTTGTGTGTAATCGACAGTAACCAACAGTTGTGTGTAACCAACAGTAAACAAGGCAAAAATAATAAAGACAGCTGATTGGCCACATGTTCTCTACGTCAATAGTTAATTTGGCCAATGCATTTCCATCTTCAATAATTCACAATCTATTCGAAATTAAGCAAGCGGTTTTATTTAGAAATGTGCATTTCCAGCACCTGTTTCACAAGCCATACAAAAAGTGCATAGACACATGGGAATGAAAACCCAGCTAATGTATATTATTTGTGCTGTTGTGAGTTGCGAAACCCAAGTTATGCGGTTTACGAGCAGGAAAGCAAGCAGTGATTTTTAGGTGTACTGTAAACCGTGTTTTAGTACAGTGCAGTGAAGAACGAATGTCTTGTTTTGGTGTGTTTTCTCACATCATGTCCCATATCGACCATTTCTTCAGTCAGGGGAGTTCAGTAGGCAGGGAGCACATGGTCTTTAGAGACTGTATTAGACCTTAAGTGTGTTCACCCTTTAAAAGAAGTCCAACTGACTGTGTTTTTTTGATTACCTGTAGAAAGTGTCTGAAAGTGAACAAAGCCTATATGTTTTACACCTGTATTGAACATGCTCCACTTGTGATTGAACTGAAGAAAACGCATCTTAATATGAATCATTACGAATCAGAAATATTATAATACTGTTAATAATAAAAAGGTTTTCTGAGCACTGTCCTGTTAGAATGATTTCTTAAAGACCATGTGACAAACCAATGAAAACACAGGTCAAAGCTAAATTTTCAATGTCCAAAGCCTATAAAGAGTCCTATAAAGAATTTTGCAAAACAATTGCAAAACAACCATGAATTATGTTTTCCTAATATTTAAAGTCACTTACAATGTTTATTTTGCTGGCGCACATTAGTCTTATGGTGTTAGTCTTAAGGTGATCAATTAATCTGATTGTTTTGGTCATTTTAAAATCAAAATCTAGCCATTTATTTCTGCTCTGGAATGACAGTCCTTCACTGAGGATGTCAGTTTGACGGCCAGATGTTTAGCCACGTCCCTTTAACTATTACTTTGCTGCAAGTCAAAGATAAGAAGAGGAGCACAAAAATAAAACCCCGCCCCCTACTCAATATTCAATTTCAGTTAAAAATGCATCTTCCCACTAAATTAAAAGTCTGCTTGATCAACCTCCAGTTGAGAAGGATTTTAAGGTCTGAAAACAAGGAATATTTTACTTTGACCTATTAAATAACAATCTTATCCGATTAAATGCTCTCCATGACCTTTTATCAGAAAATTTGAAGACACGTTATCAGTGGTTTACAAAATATAGCGCAAATGAACATTTCAGTCTAATTGCAAATCTACACTCGTGTCTCAAAAAAATCCAAGCAAAATTAATTCTGTCAGAATATCGTCAAAATACCTCCAGCTTTATTTAGATTTTGTAATTAGATGGCAAATAGATGAAATTATATGATATGTATGTTTTCCACCTCACCTGATTTAATCCAATCCATCTTTTGTCCAGTTTTAGTCAGAAATTTACAAAGAAAACGTGAAGCACTGTAGCCTTTCAGTTCTCGTAAACCTTTGATCAAACTCTTATCTTCATTCGAAAACACCATTTTTATTTAAGCCTTACGCAGCTAAAAAATAAATACGCCATCATTACGTCTTCGTCAAGGAAAGTAAATAGAAGGATTATTCTAATGCACAAATTGCGCTGTTATTCCTGTATGAAATTTAGTCATTCTTATTCCTGTAGTACGATAATCATTCATTCATTTTCTTTTCGGCTTAGTCCCTTTATTAATCTGGGGTCGCCACAGCGGAATGAACCGCCAACTTATCCAGCATATGTTTTACACAGCGGATGCCCTTCCAGCTGCACTGGGAAACATTCTTACCCACTCATTTACACACATACACTACGGCCAATTTAGCTTACCCAATTCACCTGTACCGCATGTCTTTGGACTGTGGGGGAAACCTGAGCACCCGGAAGAAGCCCAGGCCAACACGGGGAGAACATGCAAACTCCACACAGAAATGCCAACTGACCCAGCCGAGGCTCGAACCAGCGACCTTCTTGCTGTGAGGCGATCGTGCTACCCACTGCGCCACCGTGAGGCCCCTTGTAGTACGATAAGCAGTCTTATTTTTGCATGATATACTATTGCTTGTTTTTTGTTGACACGGTGTAGAACTGATAATAGTCTTTTATGTGGACTCTTTATTTTTTTTTTCAGAGCTCTATATGTACTGCAGTTCTTACAAATTAAAAGTCTCAGCCTTCAACAATTCACCTAATGTTAACAAAGTTACACGTTAAACAAAGTTCCTTCTAACTGATACACAGTTTTAACTAGATACTCATGTTCTGCTTAAAGAAAAATGAGGTAACCCTATCTCTCAAAGCTTACGTGCTCCGGGCTGCATTTTAATTGTACGACTGTAAACTGCTGAGAGGGATGAGAGCATTATATAGCGCATCTCCATTCACTTGTGCCTCTTTGCCTCCGGCATATTGGGGCACACACACACAAAAAAAGACAATACACGTATTAAGAAGCAGAGAAAACCAAGAGAGTACTGGCAATGAGGAAATCAGTGGGTCATGGGTATATAGAGACACTTAAAGCTACTTCAAAGGAGCAAAATGTATATCCTATCCAGGAATGCATTGCATATTTAGCTTGAGGGTAGTGATAAACATCTTAAAAAGATAGTGAGCTGCTTGCTGTTGTAAATGACTCCCAACCAGAATGCACTGCAGTCCGGTTTTACTGTTATAATTAGTTCAGACGAGTCTTTGAGATCAAACAAGCCGTGATACTGATCTCTTAGTCTACGGACGTGAGATCAAAGATTTGAAGGTACGAAGTAATATCTGTGAAGGAGTACAGCGTTTCTGCGGTCTGGTGGTCAGGAACCGCCACCGCTTTCATCTGAAAGGCTGTCAGTACATTCATTTAGTTTGATAAACTTGGTTCAACTTCAGTGAATTATCTGTAAAGATGCATCTTACAAGTACTTCACCGCAATCCCAACAAGTTATAGGCTTACGGTAAAGAATACCACAGCTGTATATACATCCAGAACCATTAAAAATAAACTAGAGGTAGGAACTGGGTCTTCTGAAATATGCGAGGAAACTTGGTTTAACCATCAAAGTGATGGTAAAACTACAGATGGAGAGGGAAACAAAGGCCTACCAAGCGTGGTCCATTTGGCAGTGTCTGTGGATGGGAGTAATTGTGGTTTACTGTGGGCTGGGCTTCTTTGAAGGCACCATCTGTGAAGGGCTTCCTTAAAATAATTGCCTCTTAATTATACGCCAGTGACAGAATCCACAAGCATGACATCAGCAGAGTCCAGCACTTTAGGTCAAAACGCACCTTTAAATTGTATGACGCAAACTGTTACCTGTTTAAAAACACTAAACAGAACGCAGCTAAAATACTAGGAATATTTTAGATGAGCACTTCCTAGAAGCATTTAAAGTTAAAATACTCATCCGAGCTTATTCATTTATTCATTTTTTTTTCGGCTTAGTCCCTTAATTAATCTGGGGTCACCACAGCGGAATGAACCGCCAACTTATCCACCATATGTTTTACGCAGTGGATGCCCTTCCAGCTGCAACCCATCACTGGGAAACATCCATACACTCATTAACACACATACACTACAGACAATTTAGCTTACCCAATTCACCTGTACCGCATGTCTTTGGACTGTGGGGGAAACCGGAGCACCCGGAGGAAACCCACGCCAACACGGGGAGAACATGCAAACTCCACACAGAAATGCCAACTGACCCAGCCGGGACTCGAACCAGCGACCTTCTTGCTGTGAGGCGATTGTGCTACCCACTGCGCCACTTTGCTGCCCCGAGGTTAATCAGACAAAGTAAACCAAAAGTTTACATATTAACACACTTGGTAAAAAAGCATTCTGACAAACCCCGCTTCGTCTAAACCAATGATGTGTGTTTGGAGGCGGAGCTTTCTGTTTGTCTGTCCAATGTAGTGTTACTGGAATTCGATACCAATCAGTATTGAAATTTAAAAAATGTCCATTTCCTGCTAACATTTGAGCGCTGTTGAGCGCCTTCTTAAACAGCGCTGATTTGCCATTGCGTTGTTCCTGATGGTCACAAAAGCACCTTCACGCGTTTTTAATAGAAAATTATTTAAACATTACAGCATTCATACAACGATTTATTGTTTTTCCCCTTTTCACACTTTTCACTTTTCACAATATACACTATGCAGAAAGACCTTACAAATATACGTTGCACAATATAAATACAACTAATTTTAATACGAATTTCAGCAAATAAACACCCTTGATGTGTTTATGTCTTTGATTTTATGTTAAGATTTTCATGGTAATGTTTACTTTCACTGTCTCATTTAGAGAAACTCCTGAGACAAATAAGTTACATCTCTGAACTTTAATAATACATCTATATAAAATGCTGCACTTCCCACCTCTTTTATTCAGCCACAATGACTTCTGGGACTTCTCGAGCGAATTTTGCGTTTAAGTCTGCATCGATGCCTCGATATCAAGAACACATCTGGGAACTTTCACGCGTCCTCCGTTCTTGAGTTTTGGAACTGAACTTTGGCAGTTGATGATGACGTTACACGAGAACACAAGGACGCAAGATCGCCACTGTTTTCACGTGCTCAACAGAAATGATTGTGATTGGCTGTGAAGGTCATCAGTTCACCGAACTCACCGCTGTTTACTGAGTGTGACTACAGATACAGGGATACTGGAACATACGAGTGATCCGCTGATGAACCGACTGATCTTCACAGCTTTAAAATGCTCCAGTGTCCCTGTATCTGTGGTTACACTCAGTAAACAGCGGTGAGTTCGGTGACCTTCACGGCTAATCACACTCATTTCTGTTGAGCACGTGAACACAATGGCCAATCAGCGCTGTTTAAAAATACGCTCAAATGTTAGCGGGAAATGGACGTTTTAAAAATTTCAGTACCGATTGGTATCGAATTCCAGTATCGTGACAACACTAGTCCAATGGAAGAAGGGGAGTGTTTGGGCAATCTGATTGACAACAGTGATTCTGTGGATTTGCCATTAATAGTTACGTGCTCCATATAAAATATTACAATTTCGGCTTTTAGAAAAAAACTACTTTATTCGACATTGTGACAACGCTGTTTACGTATAACCTGGATCAACTTCCTCTTTGCATTACAAGGCTTTTCATGAATGCGCATCCTGAACTGAAGAGAAGTTGTTGAATAATGTCTTCATTTGTTTTACGTTTTATTTTTCTCACAACATATACTTGTAGCTTCATGAAACAAGATTGAACCACTAATGACACATCGACTGTTTTGATGACGGTCTTGGTTACTCTGCACTGTGAACGTTTCAGAACCCTTGCTGTCTATGGAGGATCAGAGAGCTCACGGATTTCATCTAAATTATGCTAATTTGTGTTTCACAGAATAAATACAAAGGTTTTATGCGTTTGGAATGACATGAGGGTGAGTAATTAATGACAGACTTTTCATTTTTAGGTGAATACAATAAGGTTGTATTGGCTAATGTTAGTTAATGTATTTACTAACAGCAACAGACAATGAACAATACATTTATTACATTTTTTGTATTTTGTATTTGTTCATGTTACTTAACGTTAGTTAATGGAAATATGGTTGTTCCTTGTTAGTTCACGTTAACTTGGGGTGCATTAACTAACGTTCACAAGCATGACTTTGGATTTTAATAATGCATTAGTAAATGCTGCACAAATATTGTTCATACTTAGTTCATGTTAGTAAATACATTAACTAGCATTAACTTATTATAAAGTGTAAAGTGTAACCCAAATTGTTTTGTATTACAGGTTTTCTAAAATACTATGTTTAAATATGCAAATGACGCATTACTTAATTAAATATGAAATGAGCAGAAATAACACATATATATATATATTAACGATCTAGGTGCAAAGTCTAAAGTCAAAAATCAGGACAGAAAAATACACTTTACGCCACGGCGCATGGTCTAACAGGGTGTTGCTTATTCTCTTAATGAGTTCTGGGTGTGTTTTGAGCATAACGTGCATTAAACCAATCAGAGTCTCATCTCCCATTCCCTTTAAGAGTCAGTTGCATTGTGCCATGGCGAATTTGCTATTTACATGGCAGACTTTGTAAGTGGAAAAACTGAATGCTACACTAGCAAGAAAACAGTTAAACAGAGCATCTGCAGCGAGGATAAAGAACGAGCCTCTTCCATTCAGCTTCTTTACTTTCTCTTTACTTTACTTTTACTCTTTACTTTACTCCTTTACTTTCGTGGATAAGGAAACGGTGTTGTACGCACTCCACTGATGATATCCATTAGCCTACATAATTAATTTTGTTTGTTAAGTGTAAATATTTGTTTCAAAACTATTTCTAAATTCAGTTTTAACTTCCTGCAAACAAATAAATGAACAATAATAAAGAAGTGTGGTCAAACAACTGAGTTATATCCAAACACACGTCCTATTCTTATGCCACAAATCTAAACTTGTTTTTATTAAAACAAATATAAATATGATACTGCTAATAATAATAACATTATACAAATGCAAATTGTCATGAATAAACTGAAAAAGCCCCCCGAGGAGAAGGCATGGAGTTGGTGGTTTTTATATTTATGTAGAAAATAATAATTTTTGTAACATTTTAATCCTTTAATTTTTTTCATATGTAAAGATATTTGTGTATTGCTGTACATCCTGTGTGTATTAAGCAATGTGTAAGCGTTTGGACCTGCACACGCGCATAACTAACACGCTTTGCGCTGGACTTTAGACCAGATTTTACTTGGTCAATGGCGCGGTCTATTTCAGTTCCTCAAATAGCAACGCGCCAATAAAAGCACCTTAACACACCTCCTTTTTAGACCAGCACACCCAGGAGTCCACAAAGTGGCGCAAATGGATAAGCTATTTAAACAATGTGGTGCAAAACTTGAAAATTAGGGTTGCGCTGCAAATAGCAACAAGTTGTGCCAAACATGTCTTGCGCCTTATTGTGCCAGGTGTATGATAGGGCCCATAGTCTTTAAACTAGGTAAACGGTTTAATTATGTTAGCCTAATCTGTTAAATTATACTAAGCATAACCAATTTTTTCACAACTACAACCAGCCAAACATAATAACACTGGCTCAACCAATAACTTGAGTTTGAGGACGAGGCTTTTGTTGACAGAACGAGGAATCATCATGTGTAATGACACATTTTGTCTTCAAATCAGCTAAACATTCAAAGAAATTTGACATGTATCCACTAAATTAGATCTCATCCAAGCTACTAAGCACAAAATTTTGCCGTCTAAAACACAAGACACAAAGGATGGGCTAAAACAGCATAACAGCATACAGGGATGAACATATTGCCTTAAATGGGTTGGTGCACGCCTTCTGCATGCAAACACATGCATTATGCAAAGCTTTGCAATACTGCTTCCCTCTGGTCGACCCCTTGCCCTGTCACGGCAGACGCCATTGATTTCAGACCTATGGGCTACGGGGAGAACTACGCACATAAAGCATCTCCCTCGCACTGGAGTGATTTAGAGGCCGTTTGTCTGTTCAATGGAAAGCCATTAAATTGACTGATGAGTATAAGAGTTGGGTTTTCATATCAGCCTGCTTTAGAACCCCGGCATCCTTGAATACAAAAAACGGCGGTTGCATGTCAATTGATATTCTCTCAGATGTGTGCGCTTTGTGTTGTGAGAGATGTGTGTGTGTGTGTTTCAATAGAGCTCTGGAATCGGACTGAAGACTACTTAAAGAAATCATTCTGAGCAGCCACAGTCTCCATTGATGAGTCTGCCTGGATCACGCAAAGATTAGAGCTCTGATTGGTAAGTGCACAGGATGCGCTCAACAGTAAATGCTATTTAAAATGCATTATCTAAAATTCAAATGGCTTATTCAAAGAATAATAGATTTGATTGACCTGCACTTAGCGTGAACAGCTAAAGTTTCTGTAATCTCTCATTGAGGTCAAATATTGAGATAAGATTGTTGTGATCTAAATGTATGCGTAGGAAAGGCTTTGCATACGAACAAAAATGACTAAAAACAGTGTATTATATATATGCCAGGCCTGCACGAAACAACATTGTTGTTGTTGAATATTGCTATAATGATTTATTGCCTATTTTTAAAACTCATTTAATTATGTAATGATTATACTAAAATAAACAAGTAATCAATAAACTAATTAAATCATCATTCAGGCTAAAAAGTATGTCAAGGTGCAAACATTTCGACTTTAAAACACTATGGATGTGGTATTTATTGTTAGCTCTCTGCTTTGAGTTCATCTTTGGGCCGGTCTAGCCAATAGCATAACAGCGCCAACTGGGCAGGCGGGTGCAAAGACAATAAGGTCCCTTCTGATTGGTCAAATTTGAAAAGAACCTATGCATGCAACACACAAATGCTTGGCACATAAGATTAATTTAATTTGTTGCACCTCTCTCCGATATAGATATTGTAAATACTATTATCGTGTTAATATATTGTGCAGCCTTACTAGGCTTGTAGATGGTTGTGCCCCTTTGTAAAGAAACACTACATATCTGCACTTCTGTATGCCATCATTGCTGTTTTGGCTGTCAAGTACTTGCTTATGCCTGTAGACTGAACACGTCATACATGTTTTTACACATTTGTGTTTTAGTTGTTTACATAAAGATGATAATTGGTATCATATTTTTATTTGGAACCAGGTTTCGAAAGTTTGTTTTCAGGCCCCCAGAACATAATTTTTGTGTAAATTACCAGCCAAAACACTTTAAAACAACTTTTAAACTGTTACATTGGTTCAATGTAAAAAAAAATAAAGGCCCTGTTTACACCTGGGGCACGTTCAAGCTCGAACATTTTACTACGGCTTCCTGGTTGGTTGCTGGAAACGGTGTGCAAAAGTGGTTTGAGATACGTTTTCCATTATTTGGTGGGTGTCTGTCAGCCCAATCAGCAGCAACTTGTATGTAAAACCACATGATATTAAAGAGCCAGCTTGTATAATGGGTTTAAAGAAAGTGTGTTCTCTTATATTCTGGACGGCAAATGTAGTGACTGCAACATTGAGCGTATTTTGTAGTATTAAACACATATTATACTGATTTCATCAGGCTTCGATAATTCTTCAAAAAGACACAAAGAATGGCCTTCTCGGCAGCCATTGTTGCAACTCTTGCATCATCAGAACAGAGTGATTAAAAATCGTATAGCAATGTTTTGTCAGGTCTGAATGCAGTCTTTTTATTAGCATGTGGTTTTGTTGATCGGCAGAGACATTCCCTTTTTTCACCTGATGCTTTGGTTCAATTTCCAACTACTTTCCTGATTTCTGTCATGCAAAGTTATATGAGCTTATAATGCGAAAAGCTTAATCATTAAAATTTAAGTAATTTAAATATAAACCTGAAAGAAGAAAATGTACATTGATATGGGGAGCAGCAGTTTTCATTTCTGCTTTGATAGCTGCTAAACTATTCAAAACACTGATATTACTATTACTACTGATAAACTATTCAATACACTATTGACTATATTGATAATTAGCACTGGTAGGAGAACATTTCACATCTTTTTATCTTTTTTAACCTTTTAACATTCACACAGAATGCCTTTTTTCTATTTCATTCCACTACTTTTCCATTGTTTTTCTATGTAAACGGACATGCAGAATTACTACACTTGCATCTCATGTCTTTTGAAATGCCTTGCATGAGCGCTGCATTTTTAGACGCCGTGACAAGTTACAAGAATTTGCACGCAGTGCTGCTTATTGATGTCAGTTCCAAAGCAGTAGACCAATCAGAAGATCTTAGAGGCGGCGCAAGCATCGCAAGCTTCTGTTTACACTAGCAAGTTGGCATGACAACTGTTTTATTTGATGGCAACATGGTGGAAACATTGTTTAAAAACCATTCCTGAGTGCTGCGCATTGTGTTTTTATATGCAAGGATTAGTTCTGTGTGAATGGATGACACCAAGTTGACGGCAAAGAACTAGCGCAAATGAAAACCAAATATGTTGTTGGCTTGCAACTGGACCAAAAAGCTGCACGTAAACACACAAAACAGATGGCAATCGAGTGAAACAAGAGAGTCCGTTCTGCTCCTGCGTGAGAGGATGTGTCTTTCAGCCTTTACCAATCAGAGCGTTGTCTTCAGCCAATGGCTGACGCCGATTCTACATGCTGAATTGGGCCAACAAGCTCCACCATTAACCCAATTAGAGGCAACTTTGGAACACACCAAACAAACTAGCCAGACCAACGCTGACCAACAGCCAAGCATTGGTGTGTTCTGCCCTTTAGACATCTTTTTGTAAAATATTCAGGCAGCAAAAGGTAAAATCTCATAGGCCTAGCATGTTTCAACAATATGTCCTGTAATGTTTTTAGGCCAGTAGATGGAGATGGTCATATATTGCTTTGGAAGTGGTCACAAATAGGCAAGCTCAAATTATTTTTACATTTAGCATCATCCATTTGTGACTTGAATTGACAAAAACATCCAAAATTAGTTTTTTAAAGCAGCTTCAAATCAGTTTAACCATATAATATGTGAGGGCTAAAGTAATGGGTTGTTATTTATCATTTGCTGACGAGTAGTAGCAAGAAATGAAAGCACAAATATTGATTAACTGAGATCCAGGATCAAATTCCTGGAACATCATAAATACAGAAATCATCCAATCTGTAATGTTAATATATAAAAGCCAAAAAAAAACTAGACCCTTTTTTAAAGGCTCTGCCAAAATGCATCCATCACAACACTGACCGAGTGCTTTAATAAACAAAACCACCATCAAAAACAGGATGTCTAGTGAATTAGTGACACTAAGGAGAAGGGCATCAATGAAGGGTGCTTTTTTTCTGCTTGCGGTCAGTTTTATCCAACTGCTGAGGGCAGTTCTGATGCCCCTGAGACTTGCTCCATTGTGTTCCTGCCTTTTACAAAACCAGCCCAGCGCTTATGCAGGACAGCCACTGATTAAACCACTGGTGCCTGGAGCTTTGAATCTGAAAACACTGGCGCACAATGGCCACCATTGTCAGCTGCTTTTCCTTCTATTAATTCTAGGTGACAAAAAGGGTGTCAGGATTTTAAAAGGAAAGACAGCGAGAAGAGAAAAAGCCCATCTGGAGAGTTTACATTATATATAATGACCCAAAAGACCGGGATGAGCATTGTGTTAAAAGGTTACATTTTAAACACTTGCTTATTTTGACATTTTCCATGCAATTAATGCGTAAACAGTCATCAGGTGCAAGAGTAGTCTTAAAAAACTAAACAAAAAACATTGACCTGTTTGCTTATTCTTATTATAAATGCTTATTATAAATGCTGTAAAGACAATCACTTAGATAAGGTTGGAGAAATCCATTATCCAATCTATTAACCAATGAACACATTTCTAAAGGTCTACAAAGACACACAAGACAATAAATAACAGCACGCTTTCCAAACAGGCCTGAAAGCCCCCCATCGGTCACCATACGGGACAGTACAGACTCATTTACCTTTCCAAACCGCATACAAGCTAAACATATGCCATAAAACCCAACAATTGGCCAATTTGTAACTATACACAAACCAAAAACTCATTTATTATATCAATTGTTCCTAGTTTCTCTGAATATGTAGCCACCAGAGACCCCTGATGAGAAAGATGTTATAGGGTGGGGTTCACGCGTCCCTTTATATTGTCTCACCTGATGTGGTGCACCAAAAGAAGGATGCATCCCCCAATGCAAATGCATTCAAACAAGAGTTAATATATGCACACAAATCAAAATCGCCCCGTGCATCAGTTTATTTGACAGGTATAGTTTGATTTCAGCAAGCCTCCAGAGGCCATGCATGAATCTCCATCTTCAACAATATCTGCAACAATGATACAAAGTGAGCGATTCCGTGCAACAAATTAGTAGCAATGCATACCTAAACAGCCCTTTCCTTTGCCGGACGCACAGTCGCTGTTCTGCGGGTAAGATGACTGGACGGATCCCCGTGCTGGGCTGATGATGGTGGTGGTGATGGTCAGCAAGCAGAACACACATAATAATAATTCTGCTCCAGTCCAGCTTACAAACCCTCTTCCCATCAGCATGATGTATGTTTATCTCCTCTTTGACCTGTTCAGTAAAGGCGCAGGCGAACAAAAGAGGAGCAGCGTGTGGATGATGCGGAAAATACTCCTTTTAAACCGTGTTTGTGTCCCGGGAAGGCCGACGGAGCCTTAAGAGCATCACTCCGGTGTTAAAAACAGCACATTAGCTCGGGTGTCCGCGAGCTCCAGCGCGTCTCAGTAAGCGCGCTCCGCCGATGATTCCTCGCGCTCCGGCTTTGTGTGCATCTCTCTCTCGCGCGCGCGGCTCTTTTGCTGGATGGGAGGAAAAACAGGGAGGAAAAGCGACTGTTTTTCCGGTTGGTGAATGATTCTGATTCCCGTTCAATCCGTTCGTGTCCGGGGAATAACGCGAATCTCCTTGCCCAAAATCCCAACAACAAAGGGTCGGCACGGATGGTTTGCGGTCACGTGACTCGTGAACCACCTCCCCCAATTCCCGGAGGACACGCAGGACCCCGAATATCTGCAGGACTACCGGCGGGTCATTATTAGCATGCGGTTCTTTTTT
>CAIGQW010001174.1:6882153-6912852 GCA_903798125.1 Danio choprae
ACTGGTTTACTCGTTATTTTTCAAGTAAAGTCAACTAATTGCTCTTTACAGTCTATTTTCTAAATAAATCAATTTTGAATCAATCATTTCAATGAATTATTCAAACGAATCACTAATGAATCACTGTTCATACTGAAGAGATTCGGTTGTTTTTTTAGACCGATTCGTTTTCAGATTATTGATTCAGTTTAAGTGTGCTGTGTTGTATATAAGCTTTTTACTCTTCTAAAACATATACATACCATCATATGTTTGCAGTTATTTATGAAACATAAGTGAACAGTGCACAGTAACGGCCTCCGAAATGAGACGCAGATTCAAAGTTATAAAACCAACATGACGTGGGTTTTAATTAGCAAACATATTACAAATGTAATCAGTAACTGAACATCTTTATCATTTTTAACAGGCTCGCTGTCTTTAACCTGGCAACCTGCGTGTGCGTCGAGTCGTCAGAGAAGCAGACAGGTGAGAAAAAACCCTCTCCAATGTTTTGAATTTGGACATTGTCAAACATAAAGCATAAAATCAAACCAAAGATATCTTGACAGTCCAAAAATATTGACTTCACAATGAAGCCCATTAGAGCAATCCCATAATTCAAGTTATGAAAGCAACAAAATACCCCTGTATAGGTTATAAAAATAATATTTATATCATACAATATACGGGCCTCATGGTGGCGCAGTGGGTTTCTGGCATTTCTGTGTGGTGTTTGCATGTTATCTCCATGTTGGTGTGGGTTTCCTCCGGGTACTCCGGTTTCCCCCACAAGTCCAAAGACATGTGGTACAGGTGAATTGGGTAAGCTAAATTGTCCGTAGTGTATGTGTGTGAATGGGTGTGTGTGGATGTTTCCCAGTGATGGGTTGCAGCTGGAAGGGCATCCGCTGCGTAAAACATATGCTGGATAAGTTGGCGGTTCATTCCGCTGTGGCGACCCCAGATTAATAAAGATACTAAGCCAAAAAGAAAATGAATGAATGAATCAAACAATATGCATTTTATTCAATTTTTAATTTTTTTAAGAATTATTTTCCACTTGTTTTACTATTAAAATGTGTTGGACATCTTGTGTGTCAACAAAAGTTTCTAATGATTTTGATTAAATCATTTGTCAACGATACAACACTTCATTAAAATCATTGCTTGCACTGTAAAAATGGATTACTGGCTTAAAAAAAGTAAATCTACGTGAAGATGGAACGGATAATTATACAGTTTGTCTACTTAATCATTTTAAGGTGACAGATTTAGGGGCCGATCACACCGAACGCGCTTTTTGCGTTGAGAGGCGTCGTATGTGAATGATTAACTAACAGCCGCGAGCGTTTTGTGCGCTGCTTATGCGCCCTGCGGGCCTCACGTTTTTGCTGTTTGCTCGCAGTTGAAAAAAAGTCAAGACGACTACAGAGACTGGAGGAGAAACTAGTGGTCGCAACATCAATACTCTCGCCCAATAAGCAGCTGATTCAAAAACGGCAGTGTGGTGCGCCTTGCGTTTTTTTAAAGTAAAGTCAGCTCATTGCTTTTTACAGTGTAGTTTCTAAATGAATCGGCCATTTTGAACGGATCATTTGAATGAATGATTAAAACGAATCACTAATGAATTTTAGTGACATTAGTACGGTGGCTGAGAGAGCTCAACGTTTTGCAATTTAAAAAAACACATGCAATTACAAAAACACCAGCAAATTAAGAAACGATCTTCATTAACAAATTAACTTTTAAATTAACAAACAATCCCAGTGATGGGTTGCAGCTGGAAGGGCATACGCTGCGTAAAACATATGCTGGATAAGTTGGCGGTTCATTCCGCTGTGGCGACCCCAGATTAATAAAGGGACTAAGCCGAAATGAAAATGAATGAATGAATTAACAAACCAATTAAGGAAGCGTGCTGCATTTTCTCACATTTGCATATATAACGGAACACTGCGGAAATGTTTCAAGGGGACCCTAAAACGTGACGGACCCGGCTATTTGGGTTATGGTTATTTAGGCTAATAAAATACAAAAGCCAAGGGAATCAGGATGTTAAATAAACTCACTTTTCAAAGATCACCTACAACTTCACTGAGCGCTAGTCACGGCACAATAAACATTTCGCAGCATCATCCGTCACGTTTTCACGTCCCTTGAATAATTTCTGTTGTGTTCCCTTCTATTTGCAAGTGTTGTGAGAAAATGCAGAGGTTTTTGTAGTTTCTTTGTGTTGTGAGGATTTGCAACACGTGTGCTGTCAAACGGATGAAGATCTTTTCTTAATTTGCTGGTGTTTTTTGCATGTGTTTTCTTAAATTGCAGCAAGTTTAGCTCTCTCGCCCACCGTACATTTGTGACCCTGGAACATAACACTAGTCTTTTGTTGCACAAGTATATTTCTACAAATATTTCAGCAATACATGGTATGGATCAAAATGATTGATTTTTCCTTTACGCCAAAAATCGAATATTTCTTGAAGATATTTTTGTACATTTTATAAAAAAGTCCCTTTATTAATCTGGGGTCACCACAGCAGAATGAACCGCCAACTTATCCAGCATATGTTTTACATTGCGGATGCACTTCAACCGACCAATCACTGGGAAACACCCATACACTCTCATTCACACACATACACTACGGACAATTTAGTTTATTCAATTCACCTATAGCGCATTTTAGCTTTGTCTTTCGACTCTGGGGGTAATCGGAGTACCCAGAGGAAACCCACGCCAACACGAGGAGAACATGCAAACTCCACACAGAAATATCAACTGGCCCAGCCGGGACTCGAACCAGCGACCTTCTTGCTGTGAGGCGATAGTGCTAACCACTGAGCCACCATGTCGCCCATTCTATATATGTAAAAACAAAACGTTACTGGATAACCAACAAAGAACATTTTAGGTACTAATGAATGATAATCAGGGCCTCACAGTGGCGCAGTGGGTAGCACGTTCGCCTCACAGCAAGAAGTCGCTGGTTCGAGCCTCGGCTGGGTCAGTTGGCGTTTCTGTGTGGAGTTTGCATGTTCTCCCTGTGTTGGCGTGGGTTTCCTCCGGGTGCTCCGGTTTCCCCCACAAGTCCAAAGACATGCGGTATAGGTGAATTGGGTAAACTAAATTAGCCAAATTGTCAGTAGTGTGAATGGGTGTGTATGGATGTTTCCCAGAGATGGGTTGCAGCTGGAAGGGCATCCGCTGCGTAAAACATATGCTGGATAAGTTGGCGGTTCATTCCGCTGTGGTTCATTTTAGATAGAGAGGTCTGTGCATAAGCATCTGCTGTGTAAGAACTCTTTTATTTTTGTACTTTTAAAGTTGTGATGTTGAATTAGATCAGCTCAATAGCATGCATTGATTTTTAAATGTACTCTGCTTTTAGCAACATGCACACTTTCTAGTGCACACTTACAACATCGCTCTTCATTCATATTGAAAGTGACGCTGAAACTTTATTTAAGCTTGGGTCAAAAATGATAAGACGGATCTGGCTGATGTGCGTAATTGCTAGAAAGCAGATCAAGCTCATCTCCAGCGCCACCAGCAGGTCCACAACAAAATCCCTGAGTCCGGCTTAAAGGGACATTTATTCATTCATTCATTTTCCTTCGTCTTAGTCCCTTTATTCATCAGGGGTCGCCACAGCGGAATGAACCGCCAACTTATCCAGCATATGTTTTACAAAGTGGATGCCCTTCCAGTTGCAACCCAGTACTGGTAAACATCCATACACACTCATTCAGACACATACACTATGGCCAGTTTATTCAAGTTTATTTAGTTTATTCAATTCACCTACGTTTTACGCAGCAGATGCCCTTCCAGCTGCAAGCCATCACTGGGAAACATCCATACACACTCATACACTATGGACAATTTAGCTTACCCAATTTACCTATACCACATGTCTTTGGAATTGTGGGGGAAACCGGAGCACCCGGAGGAAACCCACGCAAACACGGGGACAACATGCAAACTCCACACAGAAATGACAACTGACCCAGCCAGGACTCGAACCAGTGACCTTCTTGCTTTGAGGCGACAGTGTTAAGTTACCACTGAGCCACCATGTCGCCGCTTAAAGAGACAGTTCACCCAAAAATAAAAATTCTATCACCGTTTACTCGTTCTAAATCAATTCAGAGATGCGGAGTAACATATACTCTGCAGTATTCTTCTATTTTAAACTAAAGATAAACACTTGATTATCAGCGCAGTTTCATATGCTTATGAAAAAAAATATTTAGAAATTAGTTCATGACATGTATAAATTAAGAGAAGCAGAATTCATATATATTTTTGTTATAGTTAGTATAGATAGTTTGCATAATAACTCAACTTCTCAAATAAAGAAGGCTTTATTTGTCCGACAACTGCACATGCTTAAGAAACAGTGAAATTTAGATCAATACGTATGAAATATAAGGTCATTCATTTGAAACGTTTTGGATCTGATTCATAAATTGTTTGAAACAAAAAGTTTTAAAGAATCAATAATTTTAGATAAATTAGATTTAAAGAATTAAGTTTAATTTCTATTGTCTGCATTGCAATATATGTGGATTTTGTCCAGTTTCAGGTAATTAAATTACTTATTAAGTTACTTTTCTTACAATGTAATTATAAAAGTCATTTTAATGATGAAGAATAAATTACTTTCTTTGAAGTAACTTGCCTAACGCTGATACCTGCTATAAAAAAACTATAGAAAGTTATCATAGAAACCACCAAATACGTAATGGCAACTATCACATTCATTCTTTCATTCATTTTCTTTTCGGCTTAGTCCCTTTATTAATCTGGGGTCGCCACAGCGGAATGAACCGCCAACTTATCCAGCATATGTATTACGTAGCGGATGCCCTTCCAGCTGCAACCCATCACTTGGAAGCAACTATCACAGAACACTGTAAAAAAAATGCTGGTTTCCACACAATCCCTTCATGTCGTCCCAATGCAAATCGATTAAGTTAACTTAATGTTTATTTTAACAGTTTTAAGTTGATTGAACATAAATCAATTAAGCTGTCCCAAAGAATTATTTTCAACTCATTTTAAAGAAGTAGTTTGAACAGGCAGCAAAAATGTGTTTTTAAGTGAAGCCTCCACAAAAACATTACAAACCAGAAAGTGCTCCTATTTAAACCACTACATTTGAATGGTTTTCTGGTTTTAAAATAGCACCAATAGAAAAAAAAGAAAAATACCAGAGACCCACAGGAACATTATAGCTTCAATTAAAACCAATGAAATTCTATGATGGTTTCTATTATTTCCCAGCAGGAATAGTAAACCCAAAATGATAAATTACCCGCCCCTCAAGTGCTTTTAAAACCTTTATGAGTTCTGTCAAGCATAAAAGAAGATATTTGGAAGAATTTCATTAACCGGTAGCCATTGACATCCATAGTACAGAAAGCAAAAACCATGGAGGTCAATGATTACCAATATTCTTAGAAAAATATATATTTTTATACACTTAACAGTGGAAAGAAACTCAAACATTATATCTACTGTAGCCCACGTTGTGATTATACAAACCCAGGCTCATTCTGATTATGTACCCCTATATAGATTTCTGGAGAGAGCAAAATAAGTCCCAGGAGCTTTGTTTTTTTTACAGTTTTTGTTTTCGCGAATCCACCAGAGGCCGCTGTGTATGCTTTTTCAATCTCAAATTTCTCTCGTGAGTGCCATTTGCGCCTGCTGTTCTTGCGTAAATCCACCAGAGGCCACTGTTGACTGACCGACCGATCGACTGACCCACCCTTCCCATTCCCTAAACCTAACCAATAGTTTTAAAAAGTGAAATTGACTGATTGACCCGCCCATCCACGTCCCTTAAGCCAACTGCAGTGTTTAAAAAAAGCAATCCAGAAAAAGAAAAGCCCTTGTCTGATTTTTACCACATTTTTACCCTGTTATTTACTTGTTTATTTTATTTTTTAGCTTTTGTTTTGGTCTTACCTGCTTTCGTGGAACCGTTCTTCAACCGACTCGAACCCCGTTGTTGTGGTCAACTCCGCTCTGCATCCCAAGTCCACCGACGTACATGTCAACGTACAGCGGTAAAGTCGTCCACACAGAGGTAAGCAGTCAGCTGGTAAGCAAGAAAAGGAATGGCGTCCTACCGCCCCCTAGCATTCGTTTTAAAGATGATATGCAGCCATGTGTAGCTCTGGCTACATAATTTGTTGGCGCGCACGCACACACACACACAAGACCTTTTGTTTAGAGAAAACATATTTAATAAACTGGTGCATTGTTCTTCAAATTTGACAAATCCACTGTGTGAGAAAAAAAAAAAAAAATCGATGTCTTGATGAAGAGTTGCGAACAGAGCTCTGCTACAGTCCTGATATCTTGAAAGAAATATAAGCAGCACAGCTTGTTTTGTTTTTTTTACTGTCGCTAATATCCTTCGTTTATGTCTCCGTAACAAATCGTATAATCATCATAATGAAAACAAAAACACTTTAAACATTTGCTCAGTTTCTCATGTCATAAATGGTCCCTTCCCGAATCTCCAAATCAACTCATTTCAATATCGATTTATCACATATTACTATATGAATAAATAAACAGTGTTTAATAATAATAATAATAATAAAAAATGCAATCTAAACCGTTCTCAGATAAATATATATTAAGCCTACTTGTTCGAATCAATAACATACAATCACCATAAAAGGCCTGGAAGTTATGATATGGATTATGTTCTCTAACGATGCACATCTACCACAGCTGATGAGAATGTGAAGCAGAAATAAGGGGAATTTCTTTTGACCGCATTTCAGACTTCAGGGCCATTTGACCTAAATGCATGTAAATCATTTTTGTTTGGCCCTACAAATCACACGAAGTGTAACGAGAACACTGGCATGTGCTGAAATATGAGGCATTGTTCTTTACACACAGCTATTGCTCAGAGTCTTAAAGGCAATTCTTGTGGTCCACTAAACAAAAGAAGTCTTCTTAAAGGGAAACTCCACTTTTTTTATGGAAATAGGCTCATTTTACAACACCCCTATAGTTATATAGTTAAGTTTGACCATTTTTTAATCCATTTGGCTGATCTCTGAATCTGGCGGGAGGACTTTTAGCTTAGCTTAGCATAGATCATTGAATCGGATTAGACCATTAGCATCTGAAAATATAAGTTTTGATATTTTTCCTATTTAAAGCTTGACTCTTCTGTAGTTACATTGTGTATTCGGACCGACAGAAAATGAAAAGTTGGATAGGAACTATACTCTCATTCTGGCGTAATAATCAAGGAACTTTGTTGCCTTATCATGGCTGAAGCAGGCGCAATGTTATTACGCAGTGCGTGAAAAAGGTTCATTGATTATGATTGAGATTTCATTTTCTTTCAGTCTTAGTACACGAGGTAACTACAGAAGTCATGCTTTAAATAGGAAAATAATTATAATAAACCAAAATAATCAATAAATCAAAACAATTTTTTGAGTGAGATGCTAATGGTCTAATCCGATTCAATGATTTATGCTAAGCTAAAAGTGTTCCCACCAGACCCAGAGATCTGATGAATGGAATCAACAAAATGGTAAAACCCAACTATTTAACTCTAGAAGAGCTGTAAAATGAGCTAATTTCTAGAAAAAATAAATAAAAAAGGAAAACGCTAACAGTGTTGTTTAAAATGAATGCTAAAATCTCATTCATAGAAAATTAGTCACAACATACTTTTATATTTCTTACCCTTACTGAATGTACAACACAAAATTATAAGGTGGTTTTTCCTTAAATACTGTATATCGTAACGTGTGCTAAATCAATGATGTGCGCTGTACCTTATTACATTATAATGCTCATTTGATCTTAGACAAAAAAAGAAAGAAATCGCTGCTTTTTATAGTTCCCACCGCAGCGTTTTGTAAACCTTCAGAGACCTATGAAGTACATTTGGCAACTAAATGAATCATGTAGGGCCAGGACTGAAAGTTTGCGGACTAGAAGAAATGATCAGCATTTTAGAGTTTACATAAGTTCACCTATATATGAAAATATGGTCAATGTTTAAAGGGATAGTTCACCCCAAAATTTGAACTGTTATCATCTTTCACTTGTTTAAAACCTGTTTGAGTTTCTTTCTTCTGTCGAACACAAATGAAAATATACTGAAGAATGTGGAAAAACAGCCGTTGAGTATTTTTTGTTGCTACTATAGATGCTTTATTCAACATTCTTCACAATATCTTCTTTTGTGTTCAAGAGAAGATACTCATAATTTACTTGCTCAGGTGCTTGTAAACTTTGAGGAATTTTTCAGTTTTGGGTGAACTGTCCCTTTAAGATGGTCCAATGTTATGCGATTCAATTTTTGCTTGTTTTTAATTGAACCGTTTTATTTTTTTAGATAATTCACTCAAAAATGAAACTCTGCTGTGGATTTAGTACCCTCGGGTCATCAAAGACGGTCTTTTTATTTTAATTCAGTGACACATTAAAGCTTTATAGTTCAAACTGTGATCCTTGTTGATTTATAAAAATTGCAAGCAACAGATATGGAGTTAAAAATAAATACATAAATAAAATACAGGCAAATCAAAATGTATATATGCAGCCCAGACAATATATTGAGGTCTTATAAAACACAATGAAGTCAATAATGTTCATGGAATCAGCTATCACAAATATTAAAGGCACAGTTCAGTCAAAAACTAATTTTCTCACCGTTTACTCCAAACCTTTATGTTTCTTCATTCTGTTGAACACATAAGATGCTATTTTGAAGAACCACTGATATCCATAGTAGGAAAAACAAATGCTATGGAAGTCAATGGTTACAGGTTTCCAGCATTCTTCGAAATATCTTCTTTTGTGTTCAACAGAATGAAGGTTTTGAATAGAGAGTAAATGACAGAATTGTCAGTTTTGGGTGAACTATCCCTTTAATTTAGCCTGTATGTGTTTTTTTGACTCCCAAAGTGCTGTTAAACTTTGCCTTGTATTTTATAAATCACCAAGGACCACGGTTTCAGCTAAAAACACATAATGAAGAAATACTTTTTGGGTGAACTATCCCTTTAAGACCAAAGTAACTTAATAAAGGCCTTTTTGGAAACTTGTGCAGAATAACAGCAGCACACTCTGCATTAGAGAGAGAGAGAGTCACTATTATAATCATATCTGTATGATCAAATCAGAACCATAATCACTAATGGAGGAGTGTGTGGTGGTCCCTCTATTATCCTATGGTGAAAGCAGAAGCTGAGGGGGGTTTGAGGAGGTAAAACTGGCCCGTCTGTGTTCCTACATGATGATTTGGAGATCAGTTTTTGTTTTGTTTGTTTATGGTGGGCAGAAATCAGCAAAGTAAGGGTGCTGTAGAGCTTCTTCTGCTGAGATTCGCTGTACTGGATTGCATTTCAGAAGATTCTGAAAAATAATAATAATAATAATAATAATAATAATAATAAAAAGCCACAAAATGCGAACATTTAGCTAAACAATGAATCATGAAATACATCAAAAGTTTTTTTTCCAACCGCTGTTTTACAATGTGCTCAGCCCGCTGGTTTGTCCATTCACACACATTTTCATCATCACATGATCTCTTATAAAAAATAAAAATAAACAAATAAAAATCACATGACTTTTGTAATGCGCATACTGGAATTTGTTCGGTAAAAGTGTTTCCAACGTCACTTATGCCCATCTTTTCTTATTGAATAAAAAGTTTATGCGCATATTTTTTTATGCGCATCTTTGCGTTTCTCAGTTATGCGCATATGTTTTTTATGCGCATCTTTGCGTTTCCATCAACCGACTTTTTTAATGTGCATATCAAAAATGCGCACAAAATAGGTGGATGGAAACGCATCTATTGATATTTACAGTGTACCTGTTCCCCCTCTCAGCAGATTGCTGTCACTTTAGAACATTGCATTGTGGATAAAAGCCTATGAAAGAGCTTTAGATTTAGAACAACAGTCTTCACATGCTAGATCCAAACATTTACTATTATGAAAGAACTGTTTGCCATTTGATGCAAATGCTCCATTCTGACACGTTTATGGCATTCTGAATGCAGTGTTAGGCATTTTGCATCTGCAGTTTTGAGAATTGTGTGTAGAGTTTTGAAAAAAGGTGACACTGTTTTGAAAATGTGTGTAAGTAGTTGGAAAAAACTGTAATAGTCCTTATATATGAAAATTATATGAAATTGTAATTAAAAAATATATATTTCCCAAGTGGTGTTTAATAGTTTTTTTTCCCTCAACACATTTATTTGTCTTTGCCATGATGACAGAAAATAATATTTTACTAGACATTTTTCAAGATATTAGTATTCAGCTTAAAGTGACATTTAAAGACTTAATTAGGCAAGTCATTGAATAACAGTGGTTTGTTCTATAGCCAATCGAAATAAAAAAAAATCTTAAGGGGGCTAATAATATTGACCGTAAAAATTGTTTTATTATTTTTTTATCTGCTTTTATTCCAGCCAAATTAAAAGAAACAAGACCTTCCCTAGTAAAAATAATATTATAGGAAATACTGTGAAAATGTCCTTGCTCTGTTAAACATCACTTGGGAAATATTTTTTAAAAAGTATAAAAACTAAAATCACAGGAGAGTTAATAATGGAGATTTCAGCTGTAATTCAGCTTATTAATATCATAATAAAAATAATATACCTGTAGTAAATCTCTGCCGGTGCTGCTGAGTTTCGGCACGACGTTCACAAGTGATGTAGTAGCTGGATACATCGGGTACGGCTATTGAAATATTAAATAAATATTAAAAACAATATAGAAATAAATTTAAAATATATGCAGCCAATTACTAAGTACAGTGGTCCCTCAATCGCGCGAGTTACGTTCTAAAAATAACCCGAAATCCACGTAGTATAGTCAGCTTTATTTTTTACAATTATTATAGATGTTTTAAGGATATAAAACCCCTCACTACACACTTTATAGACTTTTCATCTTCCTCTGCCTTTTGGGTGCTATCGTAGGTGCCTTTGACGGTTCAGAACGTGTGGGGTTTGTTTGGAGAAAACTTGCAAACATACAGTACAGCACTTTAGAGTCACACTACTAGCGATCAAAGATTTATGTACATTTGGGAAGGTGAACGAATTCTGTACTGTACAGAAGACGCGACACGGAGGAGATGGTCTACAGCCAATCAGGACGCAGAACACAATGCGCTAATCCGGATGCACTGTAAAATAAAAATATAGCGAGGGACCACTGTATTTCTCAAAATGATAATTTCTGTACACAGTCCTCTTGTTACTGCGCGCAGTGTATTTTTCAGACAGGTGAATGATGTACCTTATAATCTGGAAGTTTATTCATAGTCTGCCACTGTTCTTCTGTTGGCGTTCCCAGCAATGTGGCAGAATGTTAAAGTTAATCATGCAGGTTATTATTATTATTATTATTAGAAAAGCTACCACCACTCACCCTTTATTAATGTGCCTAATTTTAGCAACAAGCTTGGCAACTTAATTATATTACTTGGCAGAGGAATTATGAAGAAAAATGCAAATGTAACCCAGAAGTGAGAACTGTTGCCTTGGTAACCGACTGAAATATATTGCATTAGAACCACTTAAAATAAATACATTTTATATATATGTTGAAATAAAATAGTAGAAACCCAAATAATAACTTGAGGTAATACACACACACACACACACATATACACATGTATATACATATACATACAGTGGGGGAAATAAGTATTGAACAAGTCACCATTTTACTCAGAAATTATTTCTAAAGGTGCTGTTGACTTGAAATTTTCACCGGATGTTGATAACATCCAAAGAAATCCATATATGCAAAGAATACAAAACAAATTAGTTTACAAATGAAGTTATGTGTAATAAAATAGATGACACAAGAAAAAGGTATTGAACACATGAGGAAAGGGAGGTGTAGAAAGGCAGTGAAAGCCCAGACAGCAGCTGAAATCTCTCAGTAGTTCTTCAGCAACCCTCTGCCCTTTGTATTTCGTTGAGTTTTATTTTTATGTTTGTATTGTTTGGGTTTTTACCAAAATCTGGTTCAATTCCATGTAATGAAATATTAGAAATATTATTCACAGGAAAAAAACATGACTTATTTCCCCCAATGTACTGCGCACACACACACACACACACACACACACACGCACAGAAAAGCCCACAATAAAATTACTAAACATTAAACCACCAAAAAAAAAAAAAAAACAACATTAATAACAATTATAATTATAAATAATAGCAGTACTGTTTTATCTATTTGAATCATAAAAGGATCATCTGGGTGTAAAGGATATCGAAAGATCCTCTTTAGCTGATCGTCCACATCGTTACCAGGAAATAAAGGCCGTCCTGCATTTGCCAGTTCTACAAAAAAAAGAAAGAAAAAATAAATGTATATACACTACAATTATTATCATTATTACAAGACAATAAAACAGTGTTTTGTTGTACCTGCAAATATGCAGCCTGCAGACCACATGTCGATAGAGGTAGAGTAGAGTTTAGCACCAAACAGCACATCTGGAGGCCTGTACCACAACGTCACCACCTGAACAAAACCAACAAAAAGACTCAAACTGATAAAAGCTGCATGAACCGGAAGTTACTGAGACTTTTATTTGATGTACTGTATGCTGATGTGCTTCCAACTGAAACTGAATATTAAGTAGGGGGCGGGGCTTTCTCACTGTGCATCATTCCATCATAGCAAACTAATAGTAAAGGGGTGTTGCGACTTCTTGATGTTAATCTAGGGACTGAAGTAAGTAACATTTTTATTGTGACAATTTTGTGTAAGAGGAGAAGAAAAACCATGCATCAACCGAAATACTGCCAAAAAAAATAAATAAATTATTATACAAAAATCAAACATAAACAGAAAATAGTAATAATAAAGAGGAATAATATAGAGAACAACAAATAACCAAAAAAAAAAAGCAAAAGAAAAAAGGTAAATTATACATAATTTATACCAACAAAATAATCCAAAAACAATAAACCCCACATGGAAAAAGGACAAAAGTGCCGCTGAAAGAAAAGAAAATAACAAAACCAAAAATCTAACTAATTCAGTAGAACCCTTTTACCTGACTGTAAACAAAATAATCGAAAGCAAGTCCTCGGCGTTTGCACACCCTAACTTACCTACTCTAATCTTAACCAAACAGAAAAATACAAAGACAGCGCTCACTCCTAAACCTGGTGTGTCTATACACAGGTTCGCTAGGTGTTGTAAGGATGTACGTCACGTGACATCTACCTCTTCAAAACCCCTGGGGAAAACAAAGAGCATCCACAAACGATCTCAAATGAAGAATAAAGAAGAAAATAAACAAGATGGCAATAACAACTTTGACAAAGCAATATAAAGTACCAAAACAGGAATGCAAAAGTCCCACTCATCGTCATTTTAAAACCCTGGCAACCACTCAGATTGGCCGCAGAAACCACCACGTCACCAAAGATAATTAAGATTGACCGATCCTACAGCAAATAACAATCCGAGCAGGTGCGCGTGTGCGCAAGAGAGAGAGAGAGAGACACACACACATGCAAAATTCCAGGAACGTAATAAGGGGCGTGGTTAAGAATTTTGTGGCTGAAGCATTAAACTGATGTCAACAGAAAAGGAGCCAATCCAAACGCAGAAACAAATGCTCAGACTTTGATTGAAGATTAATAAAACAAACTTATTTGTTCAGTGAATTTACCTGCACAGATGAATTGTTCACCTAAAGAGTAAGTGTACTATAATGTGCGCTAGCAAAATAAACATTGTACATTTTGATTTCATGCAGACTTGGAAAATAAAAAGAGCAACATAAGGGAAAGTGGTGTCTCTGACCTCAGCAGAATAACAGCGTACAGGGATCCCAAACGCTCTGGCCAAACCGAAATCAGCCAGCTTCAGTTCCCCGTTCTGAAGACAACACAAAAATACAGAATTAAAGAGAGAGCGCTTTTAGTAGCACAGCAGAAATAAAGCAATTCAAACCTGATTACAGTGCCATACACACTCAGTGTTGGGATTAATTAGTTACAAAGTTACTAGTTACTTTAAGGGATTACTTTTCATTTTAAGGTTAAACTATACTACATTTTTACTTAAACTATACTTATCTTAAATACAGTATATAAAGTCTACAGTTCTGTATAAATCAACTAAGAGAAGCCATGGGTCACGCCGATCACTCAACACAGAAGTATAAATCAGCCTTAAGTCCGCATATCAATGTCCGAGATATGAGCGCCAACTTATCCAGCATATGTTTTACGCAGCGGATGCCCTTCCAGCCGCAACCCATCCCTGGGAAGGATCCACACACACTCATTCACACTACGGACAATTTAGCCAACCCAATTCACCTATACCGCATGTCTTTGGACTTGTGGGGGAAACCGGAGCACCCGGAGGAAACCCACGCAAACACGGGGAGAACATGCAAACTCCACACAGAAATGCCAACTGACCCAGCCGAGGCTCGAACCAGCGACCTTCTTGCTGTGAGGCGATCGTGCTACTCACTGCGCCACCGTGCAGCCCCAGCACCCATTATTGTCTTGTCAATTAAAAAAAAATGCTTTGCCCCATTTGACTCAAATTAAAAGAATTACAAGTTTAACTTTCATTCCTTAAGCTTTTAGACTTATATGAATTCAAGTCATTGTATAGTGTCAAGTAATTTGACTTATTGAGTCATTAAGCTACTTTTCAGACAAAGTAATTAAAATACAAAGTAACCTAAATACTATTTTATTTATTTAATTAGTATTTAACAATCTTTTTTTTAAGTAACTATATATCGTTTTTGACCTTTTCCTTAAAATATTAACAACAAAACAAACGAAGATGCTTGGGTTTGTTTTTGGATGAGAGTAGAGTACATGCTTTTTTTTCTTGAAACACTTTCAAATAACTCGCTGACATCACATTGTAGTTTTGGAGACTTCCTGATGTTCTCGAAATATTAAAAAGACATTTTTTATAGCCTTTTTTGCTCGCATTTACCAAGGTGTCAATATTAGCTGAGGGCACTATTTATAGTCATGTATAACACAAACCAACCGCATCTCATGACACAAAGCATGAATAATGAAGATGAGTGTTGAAGTGTTGAATCTTAAGCATGTTTTGTTGCTTGACTCACTCTGTTGATGAGCAGGTTTTGTGGTTTAAGGTCTCGGTGGAGAACATTTCTGCTGTGGCAGAAGGCAAGACCCTTCAACAACTGGTACATAAAAGACTGCGAGGACAGAAGAATAAATACTGTATTATCTGACACCTCAAATAATAAAAATCTCCCCTCTGGTATATTACTTTAAGGGATTCATGTAATGTATATTTATTATTGAAAGGTTCTTGCCATTAAAATAACCTTGGTTGCTGACATGGCATTAAATAAAAATACATTACAACAAAAAATACATACAAATGAATGCAGAAATTAATTCAGGGATTCATAGATTAAAAAAATTAAATAAAATCAAACCTTGACAATCTCTGGATCCAAGTCACCATTACAGCTGTCAAAGTATTTCTTCAAATCCTGTTTAATAGACAAAAATAGATGTTACAACAAGAAAAACAATGCTGATAATAATAAAAATAAAGCAGTTATGATAACGGTCTTACCTGATCACAGTATTCAAACACTAATGTGAGTTTCTTATCACTGTGAAGGACGTCGTGTAACCTGCAGGAACCAATAGTGTAGTTAATGCAGCATTTATATTTCATTATTTATCAAGATCAATAGTTATTTTAAAATGCTTATTTTTAAAAAAAAAATTTTTGAAGGTCAATTTCATACGCTACAAGAAAATTTGTGACGTCTCTATTTCATCCTTAATTATTTATATCCATAACAAAATGATCAAAACTGATTTTATATGGTTAAATATTTTTAAAAGGTCATTACAAAATATCTATCACTGTTTACTGATAACAATAAACATTTTGATATAATCCTTATTCATTTAAATTAATAATGATTTTAATTAATTATATATGGATGTACAGTGCATCCAGAAAGTATTCATAGCGCTTCACCTTTTACACATTTTTTTATGTTACAGCCTTATTCCAAAATGGATTAAATTTATTTATTTCCTCAAAATTCTACACTCAATACCCCATAATGACAATGTGAAAAAAGGTTTTTTGAAATTGTTGCAAATTTATTAATAATAAAAAACCTGAAAAATCACATGTACGTAAGTAACCTTTCCGGATGCACTGTAAATGAATAGCGATTATATCAGACATGTTTATTATTATTAATGCCACTTTATTAGGTACACCTTACTAGTACCGGTTTGGACCCCCTTTTGCTTTCAGGCCTGCCTTAATCCTTCGTGGCATAGATTCAACAAGGTACTGGAAATATTCCTCAGAGATTTTGGTCCATATTGACATGATAGCATCACACAGTTGCTGCAGATTTGTCGGCTGCACATCCATGATGCGAATCTTCTGTTCCACCATATCCCAAAGGTCCTCTATTGGATTGAGATCTGGTGACTGTGGAGGCCATTTGAGTACAGTGAACTCATTGTCATGTTCAAGAAACCAGTCTGAGATGTTTCGCGCTTTATGACAAGGCACGTTATCCTGCTGGAAGTAGCCATCAGAAGATGGGTACACTGTGGTCATAAAGGGATGGACATGGTCAGCAACAATACTCAGGTAGGCTGTGGCATTGACATGATGCTCAATTGGTACTTATGGGCCCAAAGTGTGCCAAGAAAAAATCCCCCACACCATTACACCACCACCAGCAGCCTGAATCGTTGATACAAGGCAGGATGGATCCATGTTTTCATGTTGTTGACGCCAAATTCTGACCCTACCATCCAAATGTCGCAGCAGAAATCGAGACTCAGACCAGGCAACGTTTTTCCAATTTTCTATTGTCCAATTTGGGTGAGCCTGTGTGAATTGTAGCCTTAGTTTCCTGTTCTTAGCTGACAGGAGAGGCACCCGGTGTGGTCTTCTGCTGCTGTAACCCATCCGCCTCAAGGTTGGACGTGTTGTGCATTCAGAGATGCTCTTCTGCATACCCCAGTTGTAACGAGTGTTTATTTGAGTTACTGTTGCCTTTCTATCAGCTCGAACCAGTCTGGCCATTCTCCTCTGACCTCTGACATCAACAAGGCATTTGCGCCCACAAAACTGCCGCTTACTGGATATTTTCTCTTTTTCGAACCATTCTCTGCAAACCTTAGAGATGGTTGTGCGTGAAAATCCCAGTAGATCAGCAGTTTCTGAAATACCCAGACCAGCCCGCCTGGCACCAACAACCATGCCACATTCAAAGTCACTTAAATCACCTTTCTTTCCCATTCTGATGCTCGGTTTGAACTGCAGCAGATCGTCTTGACCATGTCTACATGCCTAAATGCATTGAGTTGCTGCCATGTGATTGGCTGATTACAAATTTGCGTTAACAAGCAGTTGGACAGGTGTACCTAATAAAGTGGCCGGTGAGTGTAGATTACAACAGCAATGGTGCCACATCCATAATAATATAATATTTACAAGATTGGAAATATAATTGTCAGTTCAATGCACATTGTTAGTTCAAACGTGCTATTAATAACAATAAAACAAACATACCTTACAATGTTTTTATGCTTCAGTTCTTTCAGGAGGCAAATTTCTCGTAAAGCTGAACTTGGAACGCCCTGTAGTAGGAAGGAGAATTATATTATTTTATTATAACTATTATTATAATTCTCATTCCAGCAGCAGTGTCGTCGTCTTTACCTCATCATCATCATCCAGTCGGACTCGTTTGAGGGCCACAATCTCGTGTGTTTCTCTGTTTTTAGCCTTGAAAACAGTACCATATGTACCTGAAGACAGAGTACAAGAGAATAAGATAAAAACTGTGTTTTAGTAGATAAAGACTGTCATTTAAATTGGGTATAAATTATGTTAAAATAATTTTAAATAGCTGTAATTGTCAGCTGACGGTCAGGTGGTACACGTTATCTTTCACATCGAACGTCAGTCTGGTGCAGACCAATCATTATCGATTTATGGTTGTTGCTAGAAGGGATACTTTACGGTATTATTTATAAAATTACACATGAATTGCATTTTATTAATCGCCTACCCCCAACGCCCACAGTGATGTAAAAACAGTGATTACACAGAGTATAATTCATATTATTTTTAAAATAATTGTATTTAAATTGTATTTTATTAAATTGTATTTTATTAACGCCTACCCCTGGCAAAACCCTCACAGTAATGTAAAAACAGTAATTACACTGACTTTTTTTCATATTATTTATTAAAATTACCCATTAAATTGTATTTAATTAACGTTTACGCCCACCTCAACCCTAAACCTAACCTCGTAGTAATGTAAAAATATTATTTATTGTTGTACAGTGTCACAAAAATGATGCTATATTGACGTTAGTATCCGCAGCTGTATCCCTTTTTGATTCTCGCCTGAGTTTTTTACTAAATTCAATCCAAATGAATTTATATATTTCTATTAGTATATTTCATTACACAACACTCGCCAAAATTATAATTATCGTTCTAAAATGTATATAGGCTATGACAAATATATTATATCACCATATTCTACAGATATCGCCGAAAAAACATTTAATTAAAAGTAATACAAAAGCAGGGTTTAGAGGATAAAGACTTTCAATTTAAATGATGTAGAAATGTATTTATTTAGTGCGTAGAAATTATGCAAAAATAATTGTCCGGTGGTCACGTGCTATACGTTACCTTTCTCACCGAACGTCATTGAGAACCAATCACTGCAGTTTTTTGACTGATTGGTTGGTTAGTTTTGTTTGATTTAATGTGTCCCAAATAAATTCATACATTGCTATTAGCACATTTTTAATCACACAACTCTCTGCAAAATTATATTATCGTTTTAATTTATTTATTTATGTTTTAATGCCATATCAGCAGCATTGGCTGTATTCATGGCAAAACATATATTAAATATACAATATATAACATATAATCATATCAGTTTCTTAACAAACATACATTGTACAAAAAAAAACTAAACATACAAATAGCAACAACACTGAAAGGAGTCGTATACAATCTTTTAGTTTGATTAATGATAAATATTCTAAAATTGCTCCAGAAGGCACGTTTTCCCAACAACCAGCGACCTTCTTGCTGTGAGGCGATTGTGCTACCCACTGCGCCACCGTGCTGCCCCCTTTTTTTAACATTTCACTTAAAATATTTCCCGAATAAAAACGTTCTTTAATATCATTTAAAAATACACCTTCACAAATAGGTTTTTCTTCCCCTTTCAATAAATATGCGTGTACGTCTTGAGTGTCCGATTCTACATCTCGTACGTACAAACCTGGTCATGTCTATTTTCAAAATGGTAATTATCAGTCTAAAATGTATATATGATGAAAAAAATATATGATGATTATATCACCTTATTCTTGCAAAAAAAATTATTGTAATTGTCAACTGTCTGATGGTCATGTGCTGTACGTTACCCATTGAGAACCAATCACTGCAGTTTTTTTGAGTGATTGGTTGGTTCGTTTTGTTTAACTTAATGTGTCCCAAATAAATTCATACATTGCTATTAGTACACTTTTAATCATACAACTCTCTGCAAAATTATAATTCTCGTTCTAATTTATTTATTTATTTATGTTTTAATGCCATATCAGCAGCATTGGCTGTATTCATGGCAAAACATATATTAAATATATATAACATAGAATCATATCAGTTTCTTGACAAACATACATTGTACAAAAAAAACAAAACATACAAATAGCAACAACACTATAAAGAGTCATATACAACCTGGTCATGTCTATTTTCAAAATGGTAATTATCGTTCTAAAATGTATATATGAAAGAATGATTATATCACCATATTATATATGTATATATGAAAGATGATTATATCACCATATTCTACATATATTGCAAAAAACAAATAAACAAACGCGTTGTTTAGAGGATAAAGTTATGAAGAAATTATGCAAAAGAATTATTGTAATTGTCAACTGTCTGATGGTCACGTGCTGTACGTTACCTATTGAGAACCAATCACTGCCGTTTTTTGATTGATTGGTTAGTTTAGTTTGATTTAATGCGTCTTAAATAAATTTATATATTTCTATTGGTACATTTTTAATCACACAACTCTCTGCAAAAGTTATAATTAACGTTCTAAAATGTATATATGAAAAAAATATGATTATTATATCACCATATTCTACATATATCGCCGAAAAACTGTTAATTAAATTAAAACAAAAGCGTGGCTAAGAGGATAAAGACTGTCATTTAAATTATGTAGAAATTATGCAAAAAAAAAAGATAAAAATAATCATAACTTTCCGCCGTGTGATGGTCACGTGCTATACGTTACCTTTCTCATCGACCGTTAGTGCAGACCAATCACTGTCGTTTTTTGATCGTTGGTTAGTTTTCTTTAATTAAATGCGACCCAAATAAATTCATATATTACTATTAGTATATTTTCATTGCACAAATATCTACAAAAAATTACAATTACCGTCCTATAATGTAAATACAACTCAAAAGTAGAAAGAAAAGCCGATTTAAGCCTCCACACGCCCCCTAGAGGGAAACACACTTTACGTCTCATCATGGCTACCAACATTTGCTGAATCAAAGAAAACCCTGCTAATGTTGTTACAATGAATTATCAATCGACGTGATAACAAATCATTAATTTAACAGTTCTATTTCTCTCAATAACAACGATAATGTCATTTAGCAGGTGTGTAAGGTGTGCTGTTTTATCCGATTCAAAGCCAGCTGCATCAAAATGAGCTCGATCTCCACAGATTAGACTTTTAAGCTTCAGTACACAAGCGTATAAAGGCACAAATCCACTGCTGATTGACAGACGTTTGACGTTTTATGACAACAAACCTTTGTGATTGTTAATAGTGGATAAATAAAACTCCAATGTAGCTTCAGACATTCAGGCCAGACAGCGGTTTACTTACCCTCTCCTATCTTCTCCAGCTTCTCATACTTTTGCATGGTTTCAGCCAGTTATTAAAGCGTCCTGGCTGCTCGTTTTTTCTACGAATTAAAAAGCAGGGTTTTAATTGAACCGCTGATTAATGTCGTTTTTTATCAACAAGGGGCGTAGAACGCAACATGAAGAGCGCAGAGCTGCAAGATGGCGACCCGCTGAGACGCGCTTCAAAATAAAAGCACCAAATTAACTTTTGGTTGAAGAATAAAATCCTTTAAAATGTTGGTATTATTTTTAAATAACACCCAAATTTATTTATTCTTTCATAATGACGTAATATTTTTCATAATTACGTCGCTAAAAACAAATGTTACAATAAAGCGTCAACATTTTCGACATTCACTCACTCAGCATTGTGTCGTGCAAGATCTTTATGTCGTTAAGACATTGTCTAGAAATTAATATAAACATTTCTAAAAACATGACAAAAAATTATTAGGAAGAAATGTCAATTAGTAAAAGAATCTTTGCTAAAAAAAACAAAATCAAAGCTATGCTCTTATTCGTTGCTAATGTAAATTAAAATAAATACTTTATTATAACAATCTTTAAATGACTACAAAATTAGGAAGACATGTAAATTAGTAAAATAAAATACATGCTAATAATTAAATAAAAATCTATTATCAAATCTATGCTCTTATTCGTTGTTAATAAAATAATTAAATACTTTAGTATATCAACAGTAATAAAAAAAAATCTAAATAAAATATTTAATATCACTGATTACTTGTTTGTAATCTAAAAATGGAAATGGTAAAAAAATGGGAATGCAGAAGAATATATTTAATTTTATTATACCTTAATTCAAGGAAGACAAGCAGATTATCAACACAAAAATATTGACAGATACATTTTTCAAAATAAAATGTACATCTCATCTCACTAAAACCTTTTCATTTAAAAAAAGAAAAGATTCAAATACTTTCAGTCTGGTGTTTGGGGAAATAAAAACACTATTTTACCAACACTGATATTTAACTATGATGATAAAACTCAAAAATTCAATATGCTACAATATGACAGAGCACCAAATGAATTTCTGCTTTTAAAAAGATCATTCAAAATGACTTGTAGTGAAATATACTCAGCGGTACAGTATTTTATTTGTGTCCATTAGATCGTTGTCTCTTTATGAGTTCCGCATACAATCCTCCTTTGTTCAGTAATTCCAGATGTGTTCCAGCCTTTGAAAAGACATAAAAAAATAAATTTAAAATTCAGCGTTAAATCACAGAAATAAATTCAATTTTAAACTACTTTCAATCAGAAAACTGATATTTTATATTGCAATATTCATTCATTCATTTTCATTTCGGCTTAGTCCCTTTATTAATCTGGGTTCGCCACAGTGGAATGAACCGCCAACTTATCCAGCATATGTTTTACGCAGCGGAAGCTGCAACCCATCTCTGGGAAACATCCATACACACCCATTCACACACATACACTACGGACAATTTAGCTTACCCAATTCACCTATACTGCATGTCTTTGGACTTGTGGGGGAAACCGGAGCACCCTGAGGAAACCCACGCCAACACAGGGAGAACATGCAAACTCCACACAGAAATGCCAACTGACCCAGCCGAGGCTCGAACCAGCGACCTTCTTGCTGTGAGGCGAACGTGCTACCCACTGCGCCACTATGAGGCCTATATTGCAATAACATTTCACAGTTTTACTTTACTGTATAAAAAGCTTATTTTAAAACATTAAAATAAATAGTACTGATCCCAAAATCGTTCCACCATGTATTCGGACATGCTCAGGAGCGCACAATGTAAACCAGTGCAAATTGCCACAAAAAAGCAGACCATTTTATAGTAGTGCTTTTATGAAAAACACAAAGTATTCAGCTTAAAGTGACATTTAAAGGCTTAACTAGGTTAATTAGGCAAGTCAGGGTAATTAGGCAAGTCATTGTATAGCGATGCTTTGTTCTGTAGGCAATTGAAAAAAAAATTGCTTAAGGGGGCAGATAATAACATTATATCTTAAAATAATTTTTAAAAATAATAAAAACTGCTTTTATTCAAGCCAAAATAAAACAAATAAAGCTTTGAAGAAAAAATATTATAGGAAATACTGTAAAAAATTCTTGCTCTGTTGCTCTGAATAAAAAAAAAAAATCATAATAATTTTGACTGGCTGCACGGTGGCGCAGTGGGTAGCACATTCGCCTCACAGCAAGAAGGTCGCTGGTTCGAGCCTCGGCTGGGTCAGTTGGTGTTTCTGTGTGGAGTTTGCATGTTCTCCCTGTGTTCGCGTTGGTTTCCTCTGGGTGCTCCGGTTTCCCCCACAAGTCTAAAGACATGGTATATTGGTGGTGAATTGGGTAAGCTAAATTGTCCGTAGTGTGTGTGTGTGTGTGTGTGTGTGTGTGTGTGTGTGTGTGTGTGTGAGAGAGTGTGTGTGTATGGATGTTTCCCAGTGATGGGTTGCAGCTGGAAGGACATCCGCTGTGTAAAACATGCTGGATAAGTTGGCAGTTCATTCTGCTGTGGCGACCCCAGATTAATAAAGGGACTAAGCCGAAAATAAAATAAATGAATTTTGACTGTATATGATACAATAATAAAACCTATAGAAATCAATAGGATCCAGGTTTCCCAAATTCCCAGAATGCATTGCTCTGTAACCACACATTCCCTTTGTCTATTAGTAAAGTGTTTCCTGACCTCAACAATGCGTCCGTTGCTCATGACGCAGATGAGATCGGCTGCTTGTATAGTGCTGAGCCGGTGGGCGATGATCAGAACTGTGCGTCCCGTCGTGGCTCTGTCTAACGCCTCCTGAACCACACGCTCAGACTCCGCATCCAGCGCACTCGTGGCCTCGTCCAGGATTAAAATGCTGGGGTTTTTGACCAGTGCTCGAGCGATCGCGATCCGCTGCTTCTGGCCTCCTGAGAGAGTCACTCCACGCTCACCTGGAGAGATGATTATGTTTAAAGTATAAACACATTGAAATGAACAGATTTTTTTTTTTTTTTAAATAGGCTTATTTTACAACTTCACTAGAGGTAAACATTTGAGTTTTATCATTTTTTTATCCATTCAGCCAATCTCCAGCTCTGGCGGGAACAATTTTAGCTTAGCTTAGCATAGATCATTGAATTGGATTAGACCATTAGCATCTCACTCCAAATAAAAAAAATCCAGACAGACAGATGGATGGATGGATAGAACATGATAGGCAAAGCAAGGCAAGGCATATTTATTTATATAGCACATTTCATACACAATGGTAATTCAACGTGCTTCACATAAACAGGAATAAAAGAAACAAGAAAATAAAAATGATTAAAAACAGATTAAAATGTGTTAAAACAGGTTTTAAAGGAATGAAAAAGAAAAGAAAGACATAATAGTGCGATCTGTGGGACGTAGCACAGTGCTCATTCAGTAAAGGCACAGCTAAACAGATGTTTTAAGTCTTGATTTGAATGTTGGTAGACAGATGATAGACAGATGAATAGATGAATCAAATGTGATAGACAGACAGATGGATAAAACACGATTGATGGATGGATGGATGGATGGATGGATGGATGGATGGATGGATGGAATGTTATAGATAGATAGATGGATGAATAGATGGATGAATGAATAAATAGATGGATGGATAGATTGAATGTTATGGATGGATGGACAGACAGACAGACAGACACACAGACAGATGGATTGATAGAACATGATAGACAGATGATTAGATAGATAGATCACTGAACTGGATTAGACCATTAGCATCTCACTCCAAAAAAAAAAAAAAAAAAAAAAAAAAGTTTAGATGATTTTTCTATTTAAAGCTCAACTATTCTGTAGCTACATTCTGTACTAAGACCGACGGAAAATGAAAAGTTGCTATTTTCTAGACCGATATGTCTAGAAACTATACTCTCATTCTGGCGTAATAATCAATAAATTTAAAGTGGTACTCACTGCAGAACCACATGGGCAGAGCTGAGCTCCAGCAAGGGGGAGCTTCTAGTACTTCTTCTACTAGTGATGTCACTGGGGGTTGGGGTTAGGGGTGGGGTGAGTGAACGCATTAAAACAGCTTATAGGAGGAGGAGCTGGAGCTCAAGCTCCCCCTCATTTGAACCCAAGTGGCTCTGCAGCAAGCAGCGTCTCAGAAATTTTGCTGTCATACCATGGCAACAATGATATTGTAGAACAGTTAAATATTCCCCTACTGTGCAATAAACGTGCAATATTTTCTCATACGCACTTGTACAAAGCACCTTATAACAATTTAAAGTGCAATACTTTCTCTACGCAGTTGTACACAGCACCTTATAACTTGTATATTTATAACAAATCTGTACATACAATTCATCATCCAGAGCTTTTTGACTGATTGCATCTCTGTTTAATGTTTGTTGTATTTTTCATATATATTTCGTGTTGTCACTTGTCACTTTATGTACACTGGAAGCTTCTGTAGCCAAAACAAATTCCTTGTGTGTGTAAGCACACTTGGCAATAAAACTCATTCTGATTCTGATTCTGATTACACAGCACTGTTACCTAGCTGGGGACTATTTTCAGGCACTGCATAATATCATTGCACTTGCTGCAGCCATGGTATAAACTTTATTTTTGGGTGAACTATCCCTTTAAGAAAAAAATAGGTGAAATTATGATTTTTCTTTTTAAACAGCACTTGCCATTCATTTCCTGATTTTTCTTACATAGTGCTTACCAACCACAGTATTGTATCCGTCTGTGAAACCTGTGATGAAATTATGAGCATTGGCTTGTTTTGCAGCAGAAACGACCTCAGCGTCTGTGGCACTGGGCTTTCCAAACCTGATATTCTCCATCACTGAGGTACCAAATAGAACAGGCTCCTGCAATCGAGAAAACACTGAATTACAATATTCATGGTATATTTCACATACATACATATATATATATATATATAACAAAGAGAAGATTGAGAGAGATAGAGAGAGAGAGAGAGAAAGAGAGAGAGAGAGAGAGAGAGAGAAAGAGAAAGAGGAATATGTACCTGACTAATAAACCCGATGACGTGTCCTCTTAACCAGGACGGGTCCAGTGTTCTGATGTCCAGCCCATCCAGCATCACCACTCCACTGCTGGGGTCATAAAAGCGCTCCAGTAAAGCGGCCACTGTGGATTTACCTGGATATATAGAGGGAAGAAATAACTAATATGATCATACGTTATATTAATTTCTGATTGGTGTGACAGTAGACTGGCAGACAGAACAAATAAAGGAATTATGGATAGATGGATGAATGGATGGATGGATAGAACGAGATGGATGGATGGAACAAGATAGACAGACAGACAGAGATGGATGGATAAATGGATGGATAGAACAAGAGAGATGGATGGATGGATGGAACGAGATAGACAGAGGTTTTTCGAGGTTTTTTCTCGAGGTTTTTTTTTCCCTTCACTTCGTCAATTGGTGAAGTTTTTTTTCCTCCACTGTTGCCACTGGCCTGCTTGGATTTGTGGAGCTGCGCTTCGGTGGATTTGCTCTTCAGTGTTTGAACTTTCACCAGTGAAACTTAAGCCACACTGAACTGAACTAAACTGAACTGAACTGAACTAAACTAAAAAATGTGGACTTTAATTGAACTTGTTAAGCTGCTTTGACACAATCTACATTGTAAAAAGCGCTATATAAATAAACTTGAATTGAATTGAATTGAATTGACAGACAGACAATTGGTCGAACAGACGAAGATGGATGGATGGATGGATGGATAGATAGAACAAGATAAATGGATGGAACAAAATAGACAGACAGACAGATGGATGGATAGATGGATAGAACAAGATAAATGGATGGAACAAAATAGACAGTCAGACAGAGATGGATGGATGGATGGATAGATAGAACAAGATGGATAGATTGATGGATGAATGGATGGATAGAACGAGATAAATGAATGGATGGAACGAGAAAGACAGAGATATGGATTGATGGATAGAACAAGATAGATGGACAGATGGATGGATGTATGGATGGATGGATGGATGGATAAAATAAGATAGATGGATGGATAGATGGGTGGATGGATGGATAGAACTACATAGCTGGATGGATGGATAGACAGACAGACAGACAGATGGATAGAACTAGATAGATGGATAGACAGACAGACAGATGGATGGATGGATAGATAGATAGATAGATAGATAGACGGAGGGACAGACAGACAGATGGATGGAGGAATAGATAGATGGATGAATGAATAGATAGACAGTCGAACGGATGGATGGATGGATAAAATAAGATAGATGGATGGATGGATGGATGTATAGAACTAGATAGATGGATAGACAGACAGACAGACAGACGGATGGATGGATGCATAGATAGATGGATGGATGGATGGATGGATGGAGGGACAGACAGACAGACAGAGTACCTCCTCCTGACTCTCCAACAATAGCCACAGTTTTGCAGGGAGGCAGAGTCAGGCTGAAGTCTTTCAGGATCTGGTTTCCAGGTCTTGTTGGGTAACTGAGGAGCAGGCAGGAATAAACATCACTTAAACTTGAATTAGAGCAAACGCAGGTCTGTTTGCAGAAGAGAAATACCTGAAGCTGATGTTCACAAAGTCAACTCTGCCCATCAGAGACTCTAGAGGGATCCGTCCTCCTCCAATGAGAGGAACAGAGGGATCCAGAGCCAAATACTCAAAGACTCGAGCCCCGGCACTCATCCCACGAACCATCTGACACCAAAAGACACCAAACATCAGGTTATACTCAATACAGATTGATAACAGTATTCACGGTTTATCAATCAATGTAAGGACCCTTTTCAAATTCCCGGGTTTCTCAGCAGCAGAAGTCATCATAGTAGGTAAATGTAGAGCACAGTGAACTTTTACAATCCTATTTGCTTAAATAATAAAAGAAAAACTTGATAATGTTATCAAGACTTTTGGAAAAACTAAAAACAAATTGTACGATACTGATAAGAAAAAACATCAAATTTACGTCCCGCCCATAGACGCTGCATTTGAAACACCACACGTAAGCGTTTGCTTTTTGTAACTTGATGAAAGATGGTATCATACAAAGTAAAGCTTTATAAATGTACATACAGTGCTCAGCATATATGAGTGCCCCCCCCCCACAAATCTCTCATTTAAATTAATATTTTCTATAGGATGCTTTACAATAATATATTTGTGTATATACATTAGTTTAGTCAGTACTGAAGCCAAATCTGGAGCTAATCTAACAAAATAACTTACAATAACGGTTCAAAAATTAGTAGCCCAAATTTATGTTAGGGAAAAATATTAAATACAATTTTCAAAAATAGCAAAAATCAAGAGAAACAAAAAATATAGACAATTTTGTTGAAATGTTGTAGTTTGTATTTCATTTTTGCAATATTTTGCATGAATTTAAATGTATTATTTTTTTCTAAAGATGTTTTGTGACTAAAATATTATTTTAATAAACATATCTGTTTAATAAATCTGTTTTGTTCAAATGCATCAATATATATGACCCATATTCACTGAGAAATGGAGAAAAATATTCATTTTCAAAATGGGGTCTACTCATATATGCTGAGCACTGTATATAAAAAAATCTAAGTATTAAAATCTTTCAAGGATTTAAAATGCTGATCAATAGTCTAGTGAAAAGGGTCCATGTACATATTGTATAAAGGTCTAATAACATTCCTACACATTTTCACACAAAAATACTGCCATTTGGAACTTCTTGATTTTTCAGAAAATGTCAACTGGTCAGAATAACAAACATTTTACAAAATAACAAACAATTGATTTCATATCAAGGGCAACGCGGTGGCGCAGTGGGTAGCACAATCGCCTCACAGCAAGAAGGTCGCTGGTTCCAGCCTCGGCTGGGTCAGTTGGGATTTTCTGTGTGGAGTTTGCATGTTCTCCCCGTGTTCGCGTGGGTTTCCTCTGGGTGCTCCGGTTTCCCCCACAAGTCCAAAGACATGCGGTATAGGTGAATTGGGTAAGCTAAATTGGCCGTAGTGCATGTGTGTGAATGAGTGTGTATGGGTGTTTCCCAGTGATGGGTTGTGGCTGGAAGGGCATCCGCTGTGTAAAACATGTGCTAGATAAGTTGGCGGTTTATTCCACTGTGGCGACCCCTGATTAATAAAGGCACTAAGCCGAAAAGAAAATAAATGAATGAATGAATGATTTCATATCTCTTCAGAAGTTAAAACACTGGTAGTGTGTCTAAAAATCTATATAAAGATGTCTGGAAACATGACTCCTTTCTGTTATTTTTTTGAAATCTTAATGACATTTTATTTTAAATGTGGATGAAATGTCATGTGTAGTTTTCAGAATAAAACATAGATGACATTTTACACAAAAACATCAATATAAAGCCAAAATCCAGAGAAACCGAGAATATTCAAGTGGTCTTGGATTGAGTAGACCCCATTTTGAAAACGAATATTTTGACCCATTTCTCAGTGAATATAAGTCATATAATTTGGTGCATTTGAACAAAACAGATTTATTAAACAGATATATTTATTCATTCATTCATTTTCTTTTCGGCTTAGTCCCTTTATTAATCTGGGGTCGCCACAGCGGAATGAACCGCCAACTTATCCAGCATATGTTTTATGCAGCAAATGCCCTTCCAGCTGCAACCCATCACTGGGAAACATCCATACACACTCATACACTATGGACAATTTAGCTTACCCAAATCACCTATACCGCATGTCTTTGGAACTGTGGGGGAAACCGGAGCACCCGGAGGAAACCCACGCAAACACGGGGAGAACATGCAAACTCCACACAGAAATGCCAACTGACCCAGCTGGGCCTCGAACCAGCGACCTTCTTGCTGTGAGGCGATTGTGCTAGCCACTGGGCCACCGTGCTGCCCCAGATATATTTATTTAAATCATATTTTAGTCACAGAACATCTTTATAAATGGAAAGATAATACATTTAAATTCATGCGAAAAAAACTACAAACTACAAACTTTCAACTAAATTTGCTATTTTTTTTATTTCTCTTGATTTTTCCTCTTTTAAAAACGTTTCTTGCATTTTTTTTCTCAAACATATCAATTTGGGTCATTTATCGTAAATATTTCGTTAGATTAGCTTCAGATTTGGCTTCAGTACTGACTAATCTAATGTAGATGCACAAATATAATATTGTATAGCAACTTATATAAAATATGAATTTAAAGGGAGATCTCTGAGGGGTGTACTCATATATGCTGAGCACTCTAGATACAGAACACAATTATTTTACTCACCTGTCCAAAGAGAATTGAAATGCTGGCAAGAGATCTACAGGGAGGAAAATGTAAGGTCATTCTATTAACATATGAACTTTTTAGCATGATTTAACATCATCGAATTTTCTGCAGGTTCAGTAGGATGTTTGTGCAGGAAAACATTTTAATTAAATGGATAGTTCACCCAAAAATAAAAAATTCTGTCACTATTTACTCTCCCTTTACTTATTCCAAACCTCTATGAGAGGCTTTCTTCTGATAAACACAAAAGAAGATATTTTGAATAAAGCTGAAAACCTGTAACCACTGATTTGTTTTTTCTACTATGGAAGTCAATGGTTACAGTTTTATAACATTCTTTAAAAAGAAGATATTTTGAATAATGCTGAAAACCTGTAACCACTGACT
>CAIGQW010001174.1:6917852-6949976 GCA_903798125.1 Danio choprae
ACACACACACACACACACACACACACACACACACACACACACACTTACTCTAATTCTCGGTCCTCCATAGCAAACGCTCTCACCGTCCGCACATTACCAAGAGCCTCATCGGCCACTCCTGTAGCTTTAGCAACCTTAAAAAAGAAAGAAAGAGAGACTCTTCATACAAACAGGAATTAAAAGTAGCGTTTTCTGTCCTGCGTCAGGGTTTGTTACCTGCTCCTGTGCTTTCCGGGAGAGTTTGCGGAGAAAAGAGCCGATGAGAGCTCCAGCCCCAACCAGACAAGGCAGAACTACCACAGTCAGACCCGTGAGTTTGGGAGAAATGAAGTACAGCGAGACGAAACAGCCCACCGTCTGCGTGGCACTGCGCAAACCCTGCAAAAACAGCATTAAGTTCAAGTTTCAAAGGTTTGTAATCCCCTTCATTCTGAGATGTGTGGTGCTTCACAAGTACAGTTGAAGGCAAAATGATTCGCCCTCCTGTGCAATATTTATTCTTTCTCATATATTTTTCCCATAAATTTCTCACAGTATTTCCTATAATATTTTTTCTTCTGGAGAAAGTCTTATTTGTTTTACTTCGGCTAGAATCAAAGCAGTTTTTAATTTTTTTAAGGTTAATATTATTAGCCCCCTTAAGCAATATTTTCCCCATTGTCTACACAAGAAACCACTGTTATACAATGATTTGCCAAATTACACTACTTTGCCTATTTAACCTAGTTAAGCCTTTAAATGTCACCTTAAGCTGAATACTAGTATCTTGAAAAAAATCAAGTAAAATATGATGTACTGTCATCATGGCGAAGATAAAAGAAATCAGTTAATAGAAATGAGTTACTAAAACTATTATGTTTAGAAATGTGTTTTCATTTGATGCGCTTGATCTCAACCACTCTCACTGGCAGAGCTGTGATAAAAACAAAGCTCTATTGGCTGTTTTTAAAAAAGGGGAGAAGCTACTTTACGTCCCACCCCCTCTTCGTGTTTCAGTTGTAATTACGTCTCACATCGAACAAAACAGCACTTCACGAGACCTTTAAAACAATCTAACTGCTTGGATCAAGTCAATTGGCTGAGTAAATGATAGATTTTTTTATTTTGGGTAAACTGCCTTTATTTTTATCTTTTAATGAGCAAACTTCTCCTTCTTGATTACTGAAAATGGTTTCTTACTCGTGTAAGAGCACTTGGAGAATAAAAAAAACCCCACACATGTACAGGCAACACAAAATTATACCTATTGGCTCCTGATGATAAAGTAAAGTCTTAGTAACTCAATTAGGCTGTGAATTAATGTTTTAAATAACGTTTAGTTTCTTCCACATATGATTTTGCTTCACAAAACCTCATTTTATTGCCAGGAGTTAGTTATTGGTATTAATAAAATTTTGCCTGAATGCTTTTTTTAACTCTCAAAATGCCGTTTATTTTCATTTCATGAATCACAAAGGAACACAATTTCACCTCAAATTCATCTTCATTTTAGTGAACATATACATTAATATATACATTTCCAAGCATACATGCATATAAACTGATGTCTGAAATGTCTTACCTGAGAAATAACCAGCTTAAAAGAAGATTTAAACTCCTGGATGTCCGACGTCAAGCGATTGACCAGCTGACCGGTCTTGTTTGCATCAAAAAATGCTATGTCTTGTCTGTAACGGGACATTTAGACAGTTTTCTGAATTTCTGACATGCTCTATAACAAACGTAGCTTTCATTTTCTAAAAACAGTACTGTACAAACCGAAGTAAGGACGTGAAGAGAGTCGTCCTCATGTCTGCAGCCACTCTTTCTCCAACTCTAGACAGAAGAATGATGTAGCCACTGGTCAACAGACCCTTAAAGATGAAAAAAAATAAAAAGCATATGATTAATATGAATAAATAAAAAGCATAAGACAAAGGCTTAATTTAATTGATTAAAAATACATAAAACACAGTAACAGTGAAATATTTTTTTTTTTTATTAAGATTTATTATTATTATGTTGGCCTCACGGTGGCGCAGTGGGTAGCACAATCGCCTCACAGCAAGAAGGTCGCTGGTTCGAGCCTCGGCTGGGTCAGTTGGCGTTTCTGTGAGGAGTTTGCATGTTCTCCCCGTGTTGGCGTGGGTTTCCTTCGGGTGCTCCGGTTTCCCCACAAGTCCAAAGACATGCACTATAAGTGAATTGGGTAAGCTAAATTGTCCGTAGTGTATGTGTGTGAATGAGTGTGTATGGATGTTTCTCAGTGATGGGTTGCAGCTGGAAGGGCATCCGCTGCGTAAAATCCGCTGGATAAGTTGGCGGTTCATTCCGCTGTGGCGACCTCATTAATAAAGGGACTAAGCCGAAAAGAAAATGAATGAATTATTGAATATAGATATAGTGAATAAAAATGCTAATGCCAGCAGGGGGCGCCTATAGAACAGCAGGAATAACAGTGTTGCTTTGGTTACTGCAGTAAACAAAGCAGAGTCAAATCTAGCAGGATTTTATCAATATCATAAACTACACAGCAGCTGATATTCGCAGGTTACCTTCAGGCAAACTTAAGCATATAGCTATACATTACATAATCAAAAATTATACAAAATGTAATACCTTGTAAAATAGCATTTAAAGGGGTGGTCCAGAGTGTAATTTAAAAACTTGTTTAGAAGATGTAAAGCAATGTGTGCTCATGCTTCACTTGTAGAAAATCACGGTATTTATTCATATCTCTTACTTTGATTATATACAGCTACTCAGCTAACGTGAAAACGACTGTCATATTTCCTAGTTCCTCCGAAAGGCCTACCCTCAAGAGGCTCTGATTGGTCAGCTAACACAATGTGCTGTGATTCGCGGATCGGCTCCACAACACCAGTAAAGCGTCATGCCTCCACAAGCATGCGCTTTGCCTCAGCTGTGTAAATACTGTCAGTCAGAGTAGCTGTTAGCAGTATCTGCTTGAGCCTTAATCAAACAGAAAATAAAAAAGGATGAACCTCATGCCTGCACTCTAAAATAAAATCTGATTTAAGAGAATCGCCATTTTGTGTGTGTGTGTGTGTGTGAACAGTCTGTAGACGCATGTAACACAAGAACCTCATGTGTGCGGGACCGATTGTTTGTATTTTTCTCTGATGCTCAAATTAAGTTATTTTTCTGTAATATACAGTGACGCTGTTAACAGGAGAAAAAAGCACGAAGATGTGGAATGCGACCCGTGTGAGCTTTGATTTTTCTGAATGTTACATGTCTTTCACATACATTCGCAATAAGCATGTGTAAGTAATTTGAACCGTTCACATATCTTTTGTGAGTTCATTATCTGAGATGTAGAACGCAGGGCCGCATAGAGAGACACTGCAGCGCTAATGAAGATTGTGTGTGTTTACAGCAGTTTGACTGATAAATATGAATTTGTAGGTAAATTGTTAGCGGTGCCAAAAAGCATTTGTTTACATCTTTGCTACAACATACCGTTAACACTAGACACTGTGCATGTAATAGATCAATTTTAACAAATAAAAATACTTACAGGTTGTGGGTCACAATCCACAGCTTCTGCTTGTTGGAGCTGCTCATTTGAGGAGTTTTTAGCACTGAACTGGGAGAGATTCTGGAAGTTCTCCTTTGTCAAATGCTAGCTATATCTTTTTTATAATTCTCTGGGACATAATTAAAATGAAACTGTAAGCACTTCTGTCTTTGTGTTGTGTCCTTTGGAAGCCCAAATACAGAAACACAAGAAGCTCTGTGGAAATAGCAGCGTTTGGACGGCATTTTAGCTTTCTCTGCTGTAACATTGCAGCACCTCTGGCCACGGCCCTTTGCTGCACATGGTGTGTGCATGTGGTAAATGCGTGTAACGGAAACCCTTGTGATCTCACTAGCCCGGATGTATTTTTTTGTGGTCCCCAAAGTTCATTCACTGTAGGCTTTGCTAAGCTAACTCTGTAAAAGCCTATGTCTCCCTTTGCATTGAACTTTGAGCGTCTTACATTCAGAGATATTGTTTATGTTCACACAGCTACATTACACATCAACTAATGTTTGAAATATGATATCGTAGTGGACCACCCATTTAAGACTTTTTAATACTTTTTAAGGGCCTTAAAGGTCCCATGAAATTAAAATAAAGTTTTATCAGTTAGTAAGTTAGTATCATTCTGTTAGTTTGTAGGATATCTATAAGCTCGTGCACACCAAAACAGTGACAAAATTCGCGTTTAGGAAATATAAAAACTGATATAAACATGTAAACCTTGTATTTTGTCACTTCCGCCTAAACAGATCAGCGGTTTTATACACATCACCTCATACTTCAGTTTCTCATCAAATCGTGACCAATCAAATGCTCTCTAGTATCTGACATGCCCCACCCACTTCAAGACGCTTCACATTTGATGCTCTTGAGCTTAACCACTCTCACTGGCAGAGCGGTGATAAAGCACAACTTTATTGGCTGTTTTAATAAAAGGGGAGGGGCTACACTAAGTCCCACCCTCTCTTCATATTTCGTTTGAGATTACGTCAAACATTGAATAAAAATGCACATTTGAAAGCACTTCACAGGACCTTTAAACTTATCTAAATTGATTCATCAACTTTTAATGCTTTTTTTTTATAATTATTTATTTATGGGTTTTTTACCTTTAATTGATAGGATAGTAGAGAGTATAGACAGGAAGGTGTGGGGAGCAGAGAGAGGGAAAGGATCTGCATAGGACCTCGAGTAGGGGTGGGCAATATAGCAAAAATGCAATCTCGACAATTATTTTCTATATTGAATGACAACGATATATATAATTTTAGAAATAAGTTGCTTCCACTTTTAAAAGAGTATCCCAACCGTGACTGAAGGTGGATACTGCTGGCGGGAAAGTAAAACGAGTGTGCTAAACAAAACTGGGTGACGCAGCATGACCTATTTTCGGCTGATAATTTTCGCGGACCAAAAATTCGGTTGCATATTTCTGCTGTGTGATTGGCTCTTAGGATCAATATTGAGTAAAAATGTCCAGAGCTTATCATTATTATCGACATACATTTTACTGCGATTCGATATGATATTGTTTATCGGGCCAGCCCTAACCTCGAGGCAGAAATAGAACTCGGGTCGATGTGGAAAGGGTGTTGACGATAAGCCAATTTATTTTAGGATGAACTATCCCTTTAAGAAAACATATTATTATTATTTTTATTATCAACATTGAAACCAGTGCTGCTTAATATTTTGAAATCAATAGACCCTTTTAGGGTTTTTAGGGTTTCTCAGTAGCGGAAGGCATCATAGCTGGGTAAACTTAGAGCGCAGTGAATGGAAGAATACAACAAATAATTTTTTTACAATCTTGTTTGCTCAAATAATTAAGGAAAAACTCTACGATGATGCTATAAAGACTTTTAGAAAAAGGAAACAAATTGTGTGAGACTGATGATGACGTCAAATTTACTCTCAGCCCCATAGACGCTGCATTAGAAACACCTCACACAAGCGGTAATTCGTTTTTTTTTGTAATTTGACGCAAACATGACATACTACATACGTAAATGCATATAAATGTTCATTACGATTATGATGACCGTTAAACACGTCATGACAGTCTTGTGAAAGGGGGCCATAGTTGAAAATAAGAGGTTTTATAAGAAATTCAGAAATCTTCTGTAAAGTGTATGATTGTAGTTACTGCTACTTTTGAGCATTTGAATCATATTCATTTCACAATACCATTTGAGTGTGTGACTTAACCTACTTGTAAAGCGTACAGTCCGAGCAGCTTGACGGCGGGAGCTTGAATATCTCTAATGTAATGACCTGCTTGTTCTCTCATGTGCCGAGCGACAACATTCACCAGATCCCCCAACATCAGAGGAATCTGAATATTAAGAGCTGCTGCTCCAAACGCAAGCTGAAACAAAACACAGCAGACATTAAATAGGCCTTCCAGGATTTTGCAAGTCGAATGGTTCTTGGGATCAAAAAAATAATTTAAAAATTGTGTATTTTTAAAACAAAACACAAGGATTGATGAAAATAATGCCGTAGGTTTTGAGAAATGTCTTTATTTTATTTTAGACAGCAATTTAATATATATATAAAAAACGACCCTACTAAATTTTGGAAGGACTGATTAAATGGTGGCATGAAATATATCTAGAGTGCTCAACATATATGAGTATATCCCTTACAAACCTCTCATTTAAATTAATATTTTCTATAGGAAGCTATACAATAATATATTTGTCCATATACATTACATTAGTAAGTACTGAAGCCAAATCTGGAGCTAATCTAACTAAATGTATATGTTAGTAAAAAATATTTTTTTAAATCAAAAAGAGCAACATTCAAGAGAAACAAAACAATTAGAAAAGTTTGTAGTTTGTCATTTTTCTCCCAATATTGTTTCTATATGAATATATTTCGCATGAATTTAAATGTATTATCTTTCTATTTCCAAAGATGTTTGATGACTAAAGTATTATTTTAATAAATATATCCATTTAATAAATCTGTTTTGTTCAAATGTACCAAAATATATGATATACAGTGCTCAGCATATATGAGTACACCCCTCACAAATCTATCTTTTAAGTTCATATTTTTAATAGGAAGCTATACAATATTATATTTGTGCATATACATTAGATTAGTCAGTACTGAAGCCAAATCTGGACCTTATCTAACAAAATAACTTACGATAACGACCCAAAAACTAGTACACCCAAATATATATGTTATAGAAAAATATTAAATACAACTTTAAAAAAAGAGGAAAAATCAAGAGAAGCAAAAGATCTGGTTTCTTTAAAAATCTGTGATCTTCACTTTTCCAATTGAGATACGATATAAGAAGGGTTTCACACTAAACAAAAACAATGCATTAAATTACATTGTTCCACACCATGTCTTTAAAGTACAAAAATGTATTTTACCACAGTATTTTCGATGGCGTTTCTCTGCTCTCCTGAAGCACAGCTTGCTTTTAACGGCCTTTCACCTTGCTTTACGCTTAAACAACTAAACTAGTCTATTTAACTGATTATATTTTAATTAAATGACATTATCAATGCTGTAAAAGGAACATTGTGAAATTAAAAAGGTTTATCGGTGGCTGAAAAGCCGAAAAGGGACTAAGCCAAAAAGAAAATGAATAAATAAATGAATGCAGCCCATTGTTTACTTACCAGAATGGCTCCCATTAGAGCAAAAAGCTGTGGCCGAACAAACTCCCACAGAACAGCCCAGCTGAACTCGGGAATCTTTTCTTTCACCTTAATCTCCAGCGGGACTTTATTATTATTCACATCGGCTTCACAGTGAGCTGAAGGTCCGAGCAAACATGCCGTCACTGTCAAAGCAGCAGGTCCGAGGATACATTTTAGAGCGATGTTTGGTGGTCTGGGCTGCTGTCTGGATGTCAGACGCAGGAGTTTTTGAGCTTGTCTCCATACACGGAGCACAGGAGCACCGACTGTCAACTGTGTGGACGAGCTTTGAGAGCTGCTCCATGGTGCTGAGTGCTTTCCACGCCTGTAATACACGAGATAAATGAAAAGTACAGTGTGAGATGGTATTACTGAATGATCATCAAAACAATACTGTTGTGAAATATTCTTTATAGTTTAATACATACAGTTGAAGTCAAAATTATTCACCCTCCTGTGATTTTTCTTTCTTTTTCAAATATTTACCAAATGATGTTTAACAGAGTAAGGAAATTTTCACAGTATTTCCTATAATATTTTTTCTTCTGTAGAAAGTCTTATTTGTTTTATTTCGGCTAGAATAAAAGCAGTTTTTACATTTTTTAAACCATTTTAAGGTCAATATTATTATCCCCTTAAGCAATATCTTTTAATTGTCTACAGATCAAACCACTGTTATACAATGACTTGCCTAATTACCCTAACTTGCCTAATTAACCTAGTTAAGCCTTTAAATGTCACTTTAAGCTGTACAGAAGTGTCTTGAAAAATCTCTAGTAAAATATGATGCACTGTCATCATGGCAAAAATAAAAGAAATCAGTTATTAGAAATGAGTTATTAAAACTATTATGTTTCGAAATGTGTTGAAAAAAAAATCTGCTAATGTTCTATAAAGGTTGTCTTAAAGTTATCAAATAGCATTCATGCATAATGTTTGTAAAACGTTTCCTTAAAGTTATCTGCAGTTAATAAACGTTCTAAAAACGTTAGCAAAAAACCCCCATTATCATTGAGGTTGTTGGAGGAACATTTAAAAAATGTTAACATTAGAAATGTTACCATTAAGTTGCTAATCAAACATAAGGATACAAACGTTATCATTGTGTTGTTTGTGGAATGTTTTAAAAACGTTAGCATTGTGTTGTTAATGGACAGCGCAAAAAAAAATTGGTAAAAATGTTATCATTGCTTTGTTGGTGGAACGTTTTAAAATGTTAGCATTAGAAACGTTATTATTAAGTTGTTAATGGAAGATTATACAAACGTTAGGATGCAAACGTTATTATTGTGTACTTTGTGGAACGTTTTTAAAAACGTTAGCATTACAAAACGTTACCATGGTGTTGTTAAAAGAACGTTCTAAACATGTTGGGATAAAAACGTTATTATTGTGTTGTTAATGGAACGTTTTAAAAATGCTAGCATTAGAAATGTTATCATTGGGTACTTCACTACTTACTGTTGGCGTGTTGTATGTATTGTTAGTGAAATTTTCTTTAAATGTTACAGCTGTGATGTTTCCCATTTAAATTAGAAACAAAATAATATCAACGGGTTCCATTAATTAGTTAAAATCTGTTTTAACTTGCATGTAATTAAAATCCTTCAGACAGCATTATAATATTACTATTACTTACCTTCTTATTAATTGTGGCATACTCCATTGTGCTTTGCTAAGTTTATAATGCTCCTTTCATTAATGATTGAAGTAAAGTTGCTTTTAAATTCGAACATTCGGACTTTCACATTCAATGACAGTAAAGGAGAATTTAAAAAGGCTAATACATTAATCATTATAATATACTGTTATGAACATAACATGACAACTTGTTTACCACACTCCCTATACTGTTTACCATGCTACTTTAAATATTTGGTCTGAAATTGCTTCCACGTATAACTTCAACACAACATTAGCACTATTTAATTGACCGTGAACAATGTTGTACTTTGATAGTCATTGGCTGCTAATATGATTTCACTATTGAGAATTTGCAAAGAATACTTTTCTGAAATTATATTAAGGTGAAAGTCTGAATGAGCGAATTATGAAACCTTTATGAAAACCTTTATTATAAAAACTTTACCCCAAACCATTGTGTATGGTTTGATAGAATAGGATATAGGATCTGGATTGGAAACAACTATTTGAAATCTGAGGGTTAAAAAAAAACAACTAATCTAAATATTAAGAAAATATCCTTCAAAGTTGTCCAAATTATGTGTTTTACAATGCACATTTCCAATTAAAAAAATACATTTTAATATATTAATTGAACAATAGTGTAAAATAATAATTCATGAAACCTGATCTTTAATTAATTTGGCACAATTTAATTTTTTGGCACAAAATGAACATAATAACTATTTAAAATAATACAAATATTATTAAAACTTTGCTTCATGCAATGTATTTTGGGCCATTCACAAAAAAATATATATATATCTGCAACATAAGACTATATCTGCAACATAAGACATGATTTTGACTGTGGAGGGTCACATATTACAATTGTGTAATTATAAACACATTTAAACAAATGATATACACATTAATCTAAAAACCTTCATTATATTTGAAACGCTTGTCAGTATATTCTGCTTAACGTTCAGAATACTGTGATTACTTTTCTTTTATTATATATTTTAATTGATATATAAGAGTCATAAATCGCCTTTCACATGAATAAATATCATTCCTTACTTGATTACATATACGAGATTAGCTGTATTTCTACGCAGACACGAATAAAATCTCATCACCTCTAACCAGTTCAACGTGGAAATGTTTCGACAGTTCATTTAATGCCAGAATAACACATATGAAACGATACTAAATGTACCTATTGAGGTGTTGGACGAGGAAATCTCTCGTTTTGTGGGAGCTCAGAAGTCGATCTGAAGTGACAGTTCCGCGAGTCAATCGACCGCAACGTGCAAAATGAAACATGTTTCAGAGGTGTTTTGAAATGACGGAGTGATGGAAACAAGAAGGATTGTTCACCAGACTACATGCATTCAAGGATTAACATGTACGCCGCCATGTTTACGCAATACAAACGTGCCCCAACACGTCACAGCCGAGTAAAAATACGTTCGTTTTATACTATGGTTTTTATGTTCGCATAAATTACGCAAATTGGAATATGGAAATTATTTTCAGTACAAATGACTACGCTTTTTCTGTTTTGAATTTTGTACATTGCTCAAAAAATGAAATTCCAAATTTCGTTTAATACATATGTTATTTTTGATTCCAAATGAAAATAATATATAACAAATATATAATATATTTAAAAAAATATTTGTATTGTTTCTTTAAAAGCGTCGTTTGATACACTTTTCTAAAAACGTTTTTAAATGTGTTTTTCTTAAACTCATTTATAGCTGAGTACACAATATTTATCACCATAACAATGACAGTAAAGACATTCAATTAAAAAAATTAAATAAAGAAAGAAGATTATTATTATTATTTGTACATAACAGACTGTTAAACATCACTCAAGAAAAACTGAAATTAGGGAATTTTGTTATGAAGTTTGAATATTTGCATTTGTGAACGTAAATATATACATAGTAAACGTATTTAATAAGTAACAACACAGATATTTATACTGTGTGTTAAAAAAATCTACCTTTTTTAATCAACCTACAGAAAATAAAAGTCTCTCGGAAGTGACGCTCTAGAAACCAAAGTGACGACAGGCGATGTTTGTTGTCATATCTGTTTTTGTTGTGAAGAGCAAAGGCGAGGACCATCTGTGCTCGGATGGTGAGGCTTTTTTACGTAATTTAATCCAATCCCTTTTTATTATTAATATTTTCAATACCGAAATCTCAACTAGAAGATAATTAGCGATGTAAGCAAACACTCAGCAGTTTTTAATCAGGATGAGGTTAATGTGTAACAGTCATCTGTATAAACCGCTCCTCTTTACAGACAATTCGTAAAAATGATTTATCAGTAATATGTTAGGTTGATATTAATAACGTTAATATTTACACGTCGTCGTAATTTGTCATGATAACATGTGTCTTTGTCTCTTAGTAATCAATAATCACGCTTGTCCTCGACTTAACTGTTCATAAACTGACCGTGTGATTTGATCAGAAAATACGTTAAACAGAGTCTTGTGTGGACCGTGAAGTTGGTCAGTTGATCTAGTTAATTTACATGTGGTGTAATGTGATTTATTTGTCGTATTTCAGCTCTAATGTTACAGTAAATCTGTTTTTCAGGATCTGTGGTGAACATTTTAGAGAGGTAGAATGTAAAACACGATGGCTGGTTTTGAGACGTACCAGGAGTATCAGCGGATTGAAGATTATGATGAAGACTCGCCTCCAGGAGAGGAAGATTTACTCATCCACGTGCCAGAGGGCAGAGGAGGTCATGTTTGCTTTTACATCATACAGCTATGGGAGAAAATACATATTTAGAAATAAAAAAAAAAACACCCAAGCTTCTCTGGATTGGCTGCATACCATTTTTAAATCAAGGAACCTGAAACCTTATATTTTCTTTAGCATTTTAATTGTATTCTCTTTGGTGTTTTATTCTTTATCTAGTCAATTTTAATAATTTTTTTAGTCTGTTAAGCACTTTGAATAGCTTCGCTATGCCTAATGTGCTATGTAGACCATTTCAATGTGGCGATGTCACTGGCCCATGAACATTTCCTGCTTGTCGTCAAACTATTTCATAACTGTAATAAGAGGCAATTCAATCATAACTTAAGGTTAAAACGGCTATCATAAAATCATTTATCAATACGTGCTTTTTTTTTTAATTCTCGGAAGCTACGCATATTAAAAATGTAAAACAGGAAATACATTAGGACCATTGTTACTGTTTACATTCCTTAAAATGGTAAAAATGCAATTTACTATTTATTAGGTATTGGTTTCAGTAAAATGTTAATATTATTTTGTGAAGGTCTGATAGCATTTCTTCCAAATTATGAATAAGAATTTTGCCATTTAAAGCTTTTTTTTTCCCTCAGAAATTTGGTCAAAATAACATGTAACTTTTGAATAAGTTGTTATTCCACCAAATATTGAATAGTTTATTGAAATATTGAATCAATGTAAATGTGTCTGAAAACATGGCATCTTTCTGACATTTTAAGGCCAAAAAACCTCTAAAAGACATTTTTACATTTTATTCATAAGAAATTTAGGTAACACTTTACAATAAGGCTAATGTATTTAAGTTAATGTATTCATTAACGTGAACAAACAATTAATGATACATTTATTACAGTGTTATTTAATCTTTGTTAATGTTAGTTAATGGAGTTGTTTGTTCATGTTAACTCACGAGTCACGGTGCAATAACTAATGTTAACAATAATGAATTGGGATTTTAATAATGCATTAGTAAATGTTGTACTATGATTAATAAATGCTGTACAAGTGTTGCTCATTATTAGTTCATATTAGTAAATAGATTAACTAATGAAACCTTATTGTAAAGTCTGGCTGAAATTTCATTTCAGTGAAACAAGAATCATGTTTTACTTAAATGCATAACTATACATGTATTTGGAGTGGTTTCCCATAGCTGTAGAGTATGAAAATTGAACAGTGTTCATTATTTTCTATATAAATCATGAATTCTGATTAACATTGTCTTTGTTGCTTTTCAGACCCATGGCATCATATCAAGAACCTCGACAATTTCTTCACAAGAATATCCTTTGAAACCCCCCCATAAAATCATATACAATATGATTTTTATGAGCATCAAAACAAAAATGTGATTCAGCGTTTTCTTTTTCTTTTTTAGTTGCTGTAATACATATTTTACAATGTGTCCTTTTTATTATTATTTTTAAGCAAAAAATAACAACAATGATTTACAGAAGATTAAAATTGAATTCCAGTCAGTCCAACATTCGTTTAGATATGAAAAAAAAAAATAATAGAGAAAATATATGTTATATATATATATGTGTATATAAATGATTCTTGTTCTTAATATGCCTGAACAAAAATATATAATTAATTAATAAATAAATATATAATTAATGTATAATTATTATTTATATGCCTGAATTTTTTTTATACATACACTTTTTTTTCAAGCATATTAAGAACAAGAAAATAAAAGGTTCACAGTGAAGTCCCAAAATATTAATTAATTAATTGCCATTTTAAATCTTTATACTTTATACCTCAAAAACCATTTTGATAAAAACAGGTCAGAAAAAGTATGCTGGCTAAATTTGACCTTTTATTTTGTCATTTGTGATCATTCATTCATTCATTTTCCTTCGGCTTGGTCCCTTTATTCATTAGGGGTCGTCACAGCGGAATGAACCGCCAACTTATCCAGCATATGTTTTACACAGCGGATGCCCTTTCAGCTGCAACCCAGTACTGGGAAACATCCATACACACTCATTCACACACACAAACATACATTACGGCCAATTTAGTTCATTCAATTCACCTATACCACATGTCTCTGGACTGTGGGGGAAACAGGAGCACCCAGAGGAAACCCATGCGAACACAGGGAGAACATGCAAACTCCATACTGAAATACCAACTGACCCAGACGGGACTCGAATCAGCGACCTTCTTGCTGTGAGGCGACAGTGCTAACCACTGAGCCACCATGTCGCCCATTTGTGATAATATTAACATTTACTTTCATGTTATTTAAAACGTTAGCTACTTGCATTTAATAAGCTTTCCAAGTACATAAACACTCGTTTGCAAATTCATTGCAGATCAAATGTCTTTGACGCACATACATTTCATACGCTAAACCAGAAAATTGCTAATAATTTTTTTTAAATGCATTTTCCTCAGAACAGTCAGCAGTTGTGTAATGCTCAGAACGGTATAATTTCTCTTTTTCATGGAGAAAACACACTGTCTCTATTTATCAAAGGGCAATGACATTACGTTACGCTCTTCATTCATTACTGACTAAACAAAGAAGTGCTTCTTTAAAGCTGATTGAACTGTTTATTGAAATGTGAAAGTTCTTAACACGCTTACATCTATCACTTCCATCAGAAGAATGGATTCGCCTGCATGGTGTTATCAGAGTTTTTTGAACTTGTGTAAGTTATATTCACTTTTTTGTTGTTGCCTGAAGAATTCATTCATTTTTTAGGGCAGGTTTTGATGCATAGCACTCAAGAACTAATGTCTGTTTTGCATTCCTATATTCAGGCAATTCCTGTTTGTGGTCACGTTTACAACTTTTCTCTTCAACTGTGTGGAATATGATGTTCTCTTTGCCAATCGAGCCGTCAATCACACGGGTCAGAGCCTCGGGCCTCTGGATAGGAGCAAAGTCACCCTTCCTGATGCTATTTTACCCAGTGAGCAATGCACTGAGAGGTCAGTTTGTCCACATTATACTGGAACAAGCACTGAAGGACACTGAGTGTTCTTTTATTGTGTACTGAAATCCTTTATCATACTATGATTTGCTTTAGTTTTTCTAAAATCTTTATTGATTTTAGGAGCTTTTAATTGCACTAAAACCAAACATACAAAAAAATTCAAAATAAATTATAATTAAAAACATTCTAAATAAAAAATATATATCAATAGCTGGTGATACAAGTACTTTATTTTCATTTTTATTTATTTTACTTTGTTTTATTTCGTTTTATTCTTTTATTTTATTTTCACAACATAAAATCAAAACATTCATTCATTTTCATTTCGGCTTAGTCCCTTTATTAATCCGGGGTCGCCACAGCGGAATGAACCGCCAACTTATCCAGCATATGTTTTACGCAGCGGATGCCCTTCCAGCTGCAACCCATCACTGGGAAACATCCACACACTCTCATTCACACACATACATACACTATGGACAATTTAGCTTACCCAATTCACCTATACCGCATGTCTTTGGACTTGTGGGGGAAACCGGAGCACCCGGAGGAAACCCACGCCAACACGGGGAGAACATGCAAACTCCACACAGAAACGCCAATTGACTCAGCCGAGGCTCGAACCAGCGACCTTCTTGCTGTGAGGCGAACGTGCTATCCACTGCGCCACCGTGAGGCTAAAATCAAAACAGATAAATAATAATTTGTCAATAACGATAAATAAAAGAATGCATTTTTAAAAATTTAAATCAAGCTAATATTAAAATGTAACGATTACATGAACTTTATTTCACAAAATAAAAGCCTTGATCATTTCAGTGTTCTCATCTTTAATTAGAAGTAAATCTATCATTTTTTTATAATAAGCTAAAATAAAATCTAAATATTAAATGATTATTAGACTTTCAATTGAAACATTTGTTTTTATTTTACTGGTAAAATAAAGTTAAGTTGACATACAGTGCTCAGCATAATTTAGTACACCCCATTTTGAAAATGATTATTTTTATCCATTTCTCAGTGAATATAGGCAATGTATTTTGGTGCATTTAAACAAAACAGATTTATTACACAGATATATTTATTAAAATAATATTTTAGCCACCAAACATATTTAGAAATTGAAAGATAATACAATTAAATTCAAGCAAAATATTGCAAAAAACAAATTACAACCTACAAAATTTCAACTAAATTCTTCAAATTTTTTTGCTTCTCTTGATTTTTCCTCTTTTTTTAAACTTGTATTTAATATTTTTCTATAACATATACATTTGGGTGTACTAGTTTCTGGACTGTTATTGTAAGTTATTTGGCTTCAGTTCTGACTAATATAATGTATATACACAAATATAATATTGTATAGCTTCCTATTAAAAATATGAATTTAAAAGATAGATTTGTGAGAGGTGCACTTATATATGCTGAGCACTGTACGTGTACTTAAATAACTGAAGACAATTCAGTAAAAGCTAAATAGAAATAAAAACTAACAACGTTACAAAAAAGCACATAAAGCTGCTGAAGGTTTAATAAAATTAATATGGAAAAAATAAAATAATATAACTAAGAATAAAAATCTATCATTTGCAAAACTAAAATGAACAGTAATTCATTTTAAATTTAAAGTAGAAAAAAGCATAATTATTAATAAATAATGACATTAAAATGAAAATATTTAGGAAATGTATATTATAATTTAAAATGATTAAAATTCATTAATTAATTAATTTTATTTTCGGCTTAGTCCCTTTATTAATCAGGGGTCGCCACAGCGGAATGAACCACCAACCTATCCAGCATATGCTTTACGCAGCGAATGCCCTTCCAGCTGCAACCCATCACTGGGAAACACCCATACACTCTCATTCACACTAATACACTGCGGACAATTTAGCTTACCCAATTCACCTATAGCCCATGTCTTTGGACTTGTGGGGGAAACCGGAGCACCTGGAGGAAAACCACGCGATCATGGAGAGAACATGCAAACTCCGCCGCCCAAAATGATTAAAATAAAAATGAAAAATTATTAGAATTTTAATACACACTATAATGACGTAGAAATAATTCTAACATAATTCACGACTAATTTAATTTCGGTCATTATACAAACAAAATTGTAGTTTAGAGTTTACAATTTCATCTTCATTAAATGATTAATGTTCAGGGCTAAAACCAATATATAAAATATTATATTAAAGAAAATCAAATAAGCTTATAAAATTTGCATTGTGACAGGCAGTTTTCCGATATTACAATAAAATATCTAGATAATGCATTTAATATTTTTAATCACGCTGCACCACTCAAGCTGTATTACACTTGAGGCTTGGATCGTATCTTAATCCAACATGATTTCAAAGCTGTGAGTTGATTTGTTGTTGCAATCTGAATGTTCTGTCAAGCTTGATTTCAGTCATTCCCAGAATGCAAACTTGCCCTGAAGTGCTGGCCCTGAAGTATGGCAAATATTGCATCACACTGGGACTCAATTCAGCTTTACAGTGAAATTTGCGTCATGTGACGTTCAAAAGCTCAACGTGATTCGTTTCCTTTTTCCCAGACAGAGGCTCCATAATAAGCCGACTGTAAACAAGCACCTGCTAAAAAGCAAGGACCCGCTAGTCTATTTCTGTGGCTGTAGATGATACTGAAACCGTTCTCGTAGATTTTAAATACACACAGAGTGATGTTTTTGGATAGGTATTTAGCTTTTTTTCTGAGATGTATAGACAATTTATGCTTTAATAGTGAAGCAATGTTGTTGACAGATTCAGATACACAACATAAACATATCAATATCACAGTTGACTCACTTCAGGAGAAATGAGATTCATTCAGGAACAGCTTGTGCTTTCATTCAGTAAATAAGACTTGGTAAACATTCTGTCGGTCATATTATTTTCTAAATCTATTTTCATTACTGCATTTGGATAAATGAGCTACACCAGTGTTTAAACAACCCCCCCTCCCCATTTTATTAGCTAGAAAATATTGGATTTTTTATACATATTATGAAATATGATTAAAATTTAAAATAACTGTATGATTAATTAATATATTATAAAATATCATTTATTCCTGTTATGTAATGCTGAATTTTCAGCATTCTAATACACTGATCTGATGACCAACATGCATTTTGTATTATTATTGTTATCAATGTTTAAAATATTTGTGCATCTTGATATTGTTTTAGGAAATCGTAGTACATTTTTGGCAATTTATTGCTTAATAGAAAGTATAAAGAAATAGCATTTATTCTAATTTATTTGTGACATTACAAGAATCTTTACTGTCATTTCTATAATAACTTCTTTAAGAAAAAGACATCATGTCAACATCAAACATTAGAATTTTTCACACTGCTGCGAGTGTGATATTGCATTTATACAACAGTTCAACAACATAATCATGTATATAAAAAAGAAAATCAAACACGGAGATTCTAAAAATTCTTTTGTATGAGGAGCTACTTTCTTCCGCCATTCATTCACATCTGCAGCTGACGTCAGAACATCAGAAACCGTTGCTCATTCACCAACGTCACTTTAGAGCTAGTGTTTGAATGATTCTCTAGCATAATATCTAAAGTGATGACAAAACAGGTGATTTTGCTCACATTTTAAGATTAAAAGTCTGAACGGCATAAAATGCCATCTCAGCCTACAGAGATTTCCCAGTATTTCTCTGTTGCAATCAGGATTTCACAATAATTAACCATGAAAAAGCCAAAGCAAAGCAAATACTAGCAACACAAAAGAGAGAGATGGACTTAGAAAGTCACTTACCTGTGTTATAATGATTTGATCAGCTGTAGTTTGAAATACAAAAAAAAATGCTTAAAAAAATAAGATTCTGTAAAAAAAATTAGTAAAAAAATGATTTGTTGTACTCTCCCATTCACTGCGCTCTGAGTTTACCCAGCTATGACGCCTTCCGCTACTGAGAAACCCGGAAATGTGAAAAAAGGTCTATTTATAGTTCTACCCGATTTTATCGAATCTCATTCACTGTGCAAAAACAAACAAAAAAAACACATTTTGAGAGTCCAAAAGCATTCGCAGTGAATACCATCAAGCTATAAAACATACCTGCTTTTTTGTTTTTAATATTTAGTGCTGTTTGCCCAAATATCAACACGTGAGCTTGATCACAAAGGTAAATATCAAAAGCAGTTTTACTGGCTGTTTTACTGTTATGTTTATGTATACATGACAGGGCTAAACCAACCAAGGTTTTTAACACAAAAACACCCTCATCAAAATGTTTAATTATAATCATCAAACAATATATATATCACATGCCCTTGAGCAATCCCAGAATCACCTGCTGTTCTAATAGTGACGATCTTTCTCTCTCCATCAGGATTCAAGGAAACAGCTGGATCATCTTTCTCTTAATAATGGCGGCCATTTTCTGGGTGTATCGGCTGGTGAAGGTGATCTGTAACGTCCTCAGCTACTGGGAGATCCGGCAGTTTTATATCAAAGCACTGAAAATACAGATGGTAAAAGATGTGTCCATTACATGAGATTAAAGTACATACTGTTGTTGTTGTTGTTGTTGTTGTTTTTCAGAACTTGCTTTCTGAGATTATTTAAAATGGCTATGGGGTATGCAAATAATTTTTTTGAAATTCATCCCTTTAAAACTAAATACTATTTAATAAGTAAATACAATTTGTATACCATAATAATTAAATAAAGTATTAAAAAAAGCATTTTCAATTTCCATTTTGATTTTTCAGATATTTTTTGCTGTACCTTTTGCATGTTTGTATTTATACATTTTTCTGTATTGCTGTTATGGCCCAATATGTTTTAGTTTTATTTATAGTTTTATTTTATTTATCTTATTATTATTATTATTATTATTATTATTCAATATTTTTTTATTTGTGTTTTTGACAAAATTAAAATAAATATTGTTTTTTGATGCAAAAATAATTTAGTTTTCTGCTGATAGATTGGAACAATCGATGTCTTACCAATCCTTTATATTTGATACTGTAACTGACTAATATGCATCAATAATGCATTCTGTTTAATTAAACAGCCTATATTTTTATTTTATTTTTTAAACAGGACGAGTTGTGCAACTTCACATGGCAGGAAGTCCAGAACCGCCTGATTCTCCTCCAGCGTGAGCATCCCATGTGTGTCCAGAAGCGTGAACTCTCTGAACTGGACATTTACCACCGCATCCTGCGCTTCAAGAACTACACCGTGGCCATGATCAACAAATCCCTGCTGCCTGTCAGGCTCCGAGTGCCCTTCATAGGCGACGTCATCTTCCTCACACAAGGCCTCAAATACAACTTCGAGCTCATCCTCTTCTGGGGCCCGTTGTCTCTCTTCCAGAACAAATGGAGCCTGCATCCCAAATACAAGCGGGCCGCGAACCGCCACGATCTGGCCAAACAGCTCAGTCGGGTTATTCTGCTGACTGGACTGGTCAATCTGCTGCTCTGCCCATTTGTATTAGTCTGGCAGGTGTTATACGCATTTTTTAGCTACGCAGAAGTGATCAAGCGCGAGCCAGGGAGTTTGGGTGCTCATCGGTGGTCCCTGTATGGACGTCTTTATCTGCGGCATTTCAACGAGCTGGACCACGAGCTGCAGGGCAGGCTGGGCCGTGGTTATAAACCCGCTGCTAAGTACATGAATGCTTTCGTGTCTCCTCTGTTGGCGGTGCTGGCCAAAAATGTGGCTTTCTTTTCGGGCTCTGTGCTGGCGGTGCTCATCGCTCTGACGGTGTACGATGAAGATGTGCTGACCGTCCAACACATCCTGACGGCCATCACTGTGCTGGGGGTCATCATCACCATCACCAGGTACGAGCTCAGCCTTATTGATTTAGGAGCTTTGCAAGAAATTTGTTGAATGAGGCTTTAATATTCATGGTACACAATGGTTAATTATTACTCTTGCTGAATTGGTATTTGTATAGCAGGATTATAATATATATATATATATGTGTATATTTTATATATAATATATATATGTATATTTTATATATAATATATATTTTTTATTTATAATTTTAAATATAAATTTAATCCTGGAAAATTTTAATTAAAAACTTATATTTATATTTAAACTTATATAACATCAAAGTCGTTTGAATTAGTTTTAATATATATTTTCCTGATTTATAATTTTTTGTTCAAATTTGTGTCACTTTTTGTGTGCTTTCTTAGTTTTTTATTGTCTATATAGTTTTATTAATTACCTTTTTAAAAAAATAATTATTTAGTTATTTCATATATATTTTTTTCTTTCATCTAAGCTTTATTTTGTTATGTAATCTCTCCTTCAGGTTAATAATAATCATTTTACTACACAATAACAACACCATTATAAAAACATTTCATTCAATTTCTAATTGTTCCTGCCGATGTAGAGTGTTTCAAATCAGTCTCTGTTGTCTAAAGATGCTCCCTTTGCTATGTTTTAGAGCAGAGTTGATGTCTGAAATCATCCTCGCAGTGCACTTTGACATCATACACATTAGTCCAAACCTACGTGAGCTAAAAGCAAATATGGCTTTTTTTTTTTCCCTCAGCATGCCTCAGGTCAGGGAAGTGCTGTATGGTGTGTTGAGCTGACCTTATTAAACTCACTGTTCTGCTTCTCCTGCAGGTCTTTTATTCCTGATGAACATATGGTGTGGTGTCCTGAACAGCTGCTTCAGTGTGTCCTGGCACACATTCACTACATGCCCGACCACTGGAAGGGCAGCGCCAACAAGAGCGAGACCCGTGACGAGATGGCACAGCTTTTCCAGTATAAAGCGGTCAGAGCTGCATCACTTTTAATAGCCACTGATAGTTATTGTTATTTTTTTCATTATTAATGTATGCTAATATTTGGGGTCCATGTGATATATACAGTTATTTACCCCCCTGTGAAATCTTTATTCTTCTTTTTTTATATATATATTTCCCAAGTGATATTTAATAAGAAAGGACATTTTTACAGTATTTCCTATAATATTTAATTCTTCTGGAGAAAGTTATTTCTTTTGGTTTGGTTGCAGTAAAAGCATTTAAAACATTTTAAAACCATTTTTAAGGTTAATATTACTAGCGCTCTTAAGATTTTTTTTTTCCAGTTGGCTACAGAACAAACCAATAACTTGCCTAGTTATCATAGTAACCTAGTTAAGCCTTTAACTTTAAGCGAACTATTAGTATCTAACAAAATAAGTAGAAAAATATTATTAACTGTCATCATTGCAAATATAAAATCAATTAATATAAATTAGTTAGGGCCTCACGGTGGCGCAGTGGGTAGCACGTTCACCTCACAGCAAGAAGGTCGCTGGTTCGAGCCTCGGCTGGGTCAGTTGACATTTCTGTGTGGAGTTTGCATGTTCTCCCCGTGTTGGCGTGGGTTTCCTGCATAAAACATATGCTGGATAAGTTGGCGGTTCATTCCACTGTGGCGACCCCAGATTAATAAAGGGACTAAGCCGAAATGAAAATGAATGAATAAATTAGTTATTAAAACTTATATTTAAAAATGTGTTCAAAAAACCTTCACTCCATTAAACAGCACTTGAAAAATATTTATAAAAGAATAAACATTTCACAGGAGGGCTAATAATTTTCACTTCAAAAGTATATATGTACATATGTTTGGGTAAGCTAAATTGTCTGTAGTGTATGTGTGTGAATGAGAGTGTATGGGTGTTTCCCAGTGATGGGTTGCAGCTGGAAGGGCATCCGCTGCGTAAAACATATGCTAAATAAGTTGTCGGTTCATTCCGCTGTGGTGACCCCTGATTAATAAAGGGACTAAGCCGAAAAGAAAGTGAATGAATGAATGAATGAATGAATGAATGAATGAATGAAAAATCATTCCTAATGATACAAAATATTTCTGTTTCCCATAAATCCGACTTTATATTCATCATATAATAATGAAAAAAATAATTGGTTTTAATTTTTGAGCAAATTTAGAAAGTTCAATTTTTAGAAAGTTCAAGTTCAATTTATTTATATAGAACGTTTCCAACTGCCACAAATTGCTTTACAGAGAAAATACAAAGACGTAGTATGGACATAATAAACAAAACAGCAATAGGCACATCATGTAAAATAGAGCATAAAAGATGTCAAATAGATGATACAAATACAGTTTGGTTTCAATGCCTAAAACAAGAAAGTAATAGACCCTTTACATAATTCCACCTAGTTAGAAGTTGCTACCACAGTTGACCACACTACACAGGATTAAAAACGAGACCGTTGCCCCCCTAATAATGCTAATAATTCTTAGCATAACGTTAATAAAAATAAAAATGTCTGATATTTTTGCAATATTATTTTTTTATCAAATAAATGATACTTATTTAAATAAACGCTACCTAATAATATAAACACAAATCCTATTAAATTGAAAATTAAATACAAACATAAATTATATAGAACATCACATCTTATTGATTTAGCTTGAAGAAGAATAAAATGAGGCAAAATTTTATACACACACAGACAGACAGACAGACAGACACAGACAGACAGACAGACAGACAGACAGACAGATAGATTTTTACTATATTATAGTATATTACATTTTTGTACATACACACACTGGAACTGTTTTTAGTATATTATATTTGTAGTTTTTAAATATTGTATTATATAAATATAGTCTATATATTACCATTATAATACTCATATAAAATACACAAAAAAAGTTTCCGCGCTAAAAAAGTCATTTTTCCATGTTATTTGGAAGATGAAACGACATGTTGTGTAGCTGTTGTTTATGAGTGTGTATGATTTATTTATTTTTTCTCACACCTGTTTAAATCTTTGTGTGTTCTGCAGGTCTTCATCTTGGAGGAGCTGCTCAGCCCCATCATCACCCCCTTCATCCTCATCTTCCCCCTGAGGAGCAAATCTCTAGAGATCATCGACTTCTTCCGCAACTTCACTGTGGACGTGGCAGGAGTCGGGGACATTTGCTCATTCGCACAGATGGACATCAGGAGGCATGGAAACCCACAGGTACATGCAGACGAGTTTGCACGTTTGAACATTAAGAACATTATTGGTCACACTTTACAATAAGGCTTCAGTAGTTAATGTATTTATTAACATGAACTAATTATGAACAATACTTCTACAGCCTTTATTAATCATAGTTCAACATTTACTAATGCATTTTTAACATCCAAATTCATGCTTGTTAGCATTAGTTAATGCACTGTGAGTTAACATGAACTAACAATTAGCAACTGTATTTTCATTAACTAACGTTAACTAACATAAACAAATACCGTAATGTATTGTTCATAGTTTGTTCATGTTAGTAAATGCTTCAATTAACATTAACTAATACAACCTTATTGTAAAGTGTTACCAACTTATTTCAGCTTTTCTAGATATCATCTTTTCCTGTTTTCATTTTGATTGAAATGTACTTTTTAAATCAAAAGGTAGGTCTAAATTAAATCATACAATTTCTACAATTGAGAAAAAAATGTGAAAGTAATTTGTCCATTAAACTAAGTAACAATAATTACAATTAAATGCATTTTTTACATTTGATTTATTTTAGAATTTGTTTTCAGGATTTCCGTTTAACTAAACCTGACTATGGCCATAGATATATTTTTAAAAGCTGGCATGATAAATCAGTTTAAATTGACTTCCAAAATTCTATGAATTTATTTAATAGATGTTTTGTGTTTTTGACAATTAAATATTTAAATTTGACAGTGTTTTAAAAGATGTCCATATATATATGTATATCTGGACATTCAGTGCTCAGCATATATGAGTACACCCTATTTTGAAAATGAATATTTTTATCAATTTCTCAGTGAATATAGGCAATGTATTATGGAGCATTTAAACAAAACAGCTTTATTAAACAGATATATTTATTAAAATAATATTTTATCTACCAAACATATTTAGAAATTGAAAGATATTACAATTAAATTCAAGCAAAATATTGCAAAAAAAAAAAAAATGCAACCTACAAAATTTCAACTAAATCTTTACATTGTTTTGCTTCTCTTGATTTTTCCTCCTTTTAAAAAAAAATTTGAATTTAATATTTTTCTATAACATATAAATTTGGGTGTACTAGTTTCTGGACTGTTATCGTAAGTTATTTTGTTAGATAAGCTCCAGATTTGGCTTCAGTACTGACTAATCTAATGTATATACACAAATATAATATTGTATAGCTTCCTATTAAAAAATATGAATTTAAAAGATAGATTTGTGAGGGGTGTACTTATATATGCTGAGCACTGTATATATGGACTGTATATACACACAGTTGAAGTCAAAATTATTAGCCTTAGATTCATTATTAAATTATAATTTTTTCAACACATTCCTGAACATAAGTTTTAATAACAAATTTTTAATAACTGATTTCTTTTATCTAGATATCTTTTACTAGATATTTTAAGATACTATTATTCAGCCTAATGTGCAATTTAAAGGCTTAACTAGGTTAATTAGGCAAGTTAGGGTAATTAGGCAAGTCATTGTATAATGATGGTTTGTTCTGTAGCCAATCGAAAAAATAATATTGCTTAAGGTGGCGAATAATATTGACCTTAAAATAGTTGAACAAAAATTAAAAACTGCTTTTATTTCAGCCGAAATAAGACTTTCTCCAGAAGAAAAAATATTATAGGAAATACTGTGAAACATTCCTTGCTGTGCATCACTTGGGAAATATTCGAAAAAGAAAAATATATATATATTTCTGACTTCAACTGTATATAATTAATATGAGTATTTTGTTCAAATGTGTTATTTGTGAGTAGCTTCACAGAGCTACTGTAAAAACTCAATAAAGCAGTGTGTTGTTGTTTCCTCCTGCTCTTTGTGATTCAGTGGCTGTCTGAAGGGCAGACGGAGGCCTCAGTGTACCAGCAGGCGGAGAATGGGAAGACGGAGCTCTCTCTGATGCACTTCACCATCAAGAACCCGCAGTGGCAGCCGCCGCAGGACAGCTCGGTCTTCATCAGTCACCTAAAGGAGAAAGTGCATCAGGATGCTCAGACTGGCCCGTCAACACAACTGCTGCTGTCTGAGGCTCCGCTCTGCTCCTCGCTGCTGTCCAATGAGTCCGGCACCGGGGTCAGTTCAGTAGCTATCACAATTACACCACATTTACAATCCCAATATACCTGCTGTCCAACAGTCCTACTTCATTCGCTGATCCAATCAGTGGAGCCGTTTCAAAACAACATTCACTGCAGTAGTGATAGACTGAGAGACAGGTAGCTTTTGCTTTGTGATTCAGAATTTGATTCAGTGATAACACTTTAGAATAATGCCCTATTAGTTAATGCATATTCTAACATTTATTAAGTAAGAATAAGCTTGTAAAGCATTTATTAATCATATAGTTCAACATTTACTAATGCATTGCTAACATCTACAGTTATTGCACTGGGAGTTAATAAGAACTAACGTTTTTTAACTTAAATAACATTAACTAAAGTTAACAAAGCTGAATAAATACCGTAATAAATGTATTACTTATTGTTTGACTAACGGACCATTACTTTAAAGTGTTACCGATTTAAATTTCACCCAAAAAGATAAAAATACAAAAATATGTTCTTTTTTATTATTTTATTTAACATATAGATATATAATAAATTAATGTTTATAAATTATTTTTTTGTTATTTTAGTACATCAAGCTAAATAAAATGTAAATGAGAAATATTACCCGTGCAATTACTTGCACTTTAAATAATATACACTGCTATAATATTTGTAAAACAAAAACAAACAAACAAGTTATTTGAAAACAAGTTTTCTTTTTTTGTCTATTATACTCAAAGTAAAGCTGTATTGTGTAAGATTATAACCATTTAAAATAGCCCGTTGTATTTCAGAACAAAGTTATAGTCATCAATTTCATGTGTCCTTGCTGAATAAATGTAGTAATTTCTGGAAGGTCACTCCAAACTTTTAAATGGGAGTGTAATATCAAAAATAATAATAATAATAATAATAATAATAATAATAATAATAATAAAATGTACATTAATATTACAGATACTAATAATAATAATAATAATATTAAAATGTACATTAATATTACAGATACAATTAATAATAATTATTATTATTTTTAATATAATATAAGAACTGAATGTGTAGCTAAAGCTTCAGTTTTTCAATTTACAAAGTTTTTTGTAATCTTTAATTTAATAATAAATAATCTTCCCATTTTGGGTTGGGAAGGGGCTATATGCAGAGCTAGTGTTTCTTCCCATACCGATAAACTTCTGGTAAATGGTAAACGTGATTTCTTTTTATTTTTTCAATTTTATATTGTTCCTTTTACAGCATCGATGTTGTAATGTAATGAACATATAATCAGTTAAATAGACTTCAGCATTCATTTAGTTGTTCAAGTGTAAAATGAGATAAGCCTTTTACACACACGTGCTGTCAGAATCAGCAGGCGAGCGCAGAAACGGCATTGAAAATACTGGGGTAAAATAAATGGTAATATTTTAAAGACATGGCATGGAAAAATGACACTTAATGCAGTGCTTCTTGTACATTCTGAGACCCACATTATATCGTATATCAATCAGGCAGTGGAAATCGTTGATTTTTTAAAAGAAAACGGACCTTAAATGTGACGATTTTCTAACAGTATACAGTAAGCGCTTGACCCAGGTTACTGAAAATTAAAAGTCCTTCTGCATATACCCTATATCGATACAATATAATGAGATAAACAATGTTTCCATGTACCTGTATTTCCCTGTCTAGATGCAGTAGTACAGTTTTCATTTACCGACCGCAGCACTCTCAAAAAACAATCCACTGCGAAAGCAAAATGAAACAAAAAAAGAACATTTCCTGTGGCATTCAGGATATTAAAAAAGCTGCCAGAAGACAAGAAATATTGACATTTCATTTTGTGCCTGTGCATTGTTTCAGCGCTTGCTGCCAGATTGGTTATTTCGCAGACCATATTTCTAACTTCAGCCATCTGCACACTGCCAGCTCATTCTTTCACACACACATGTGTGTTTTTCTGCATTGTTTTCTGTTCAGCCTGACAACCTGTTAGCCAGTGTTTTGGCTCACCCTGTTCTGACGGCTTCCGGTCTGCCTGGAAGAAACCGGCGATTCGTTTCTCCCAGCAGCGCGGCGTCAGCGGCTGCTAGCGTCCTAGCGTCTCTCTCGTCTTCCCAGCAGCCTCACACCAGCCGCTCGCGCTCCCACACACTCCTACCCTCCCGACAGCAGCACGACGGACACATGTACAGCAGCGAGCACACGATGGGTGACAGGTAAGAGGCTGAAAAATAACAGTACACTACAACTGACACATTTTTCTAGCAGTGTGTCAAAATCACACACCATAGCTAGGGTTCCCACGCTTCTTGAAAGTACTTGAATTTCAGACATATGCATTCAAGGCCTGGAAAGTACCTAAAGGGGTGGTCCACTACGCTATCATACTTTAAACTTTAGTTGGTGTGTAATGTAGCAGACATTGGATTTTACAGAGTTAGCTTAGCAAAGCCTAATGCAAACAAAGTTTGGGGACTACAAAAAAATACACAGCGAAGGGGCATGGCCAAAGACGCTGTAATGTTATAGCAGTGAAAGCTGAAATGCCATCCAAACGCTGCTATTTTCACAGAGCTTCTTCTGTTTCTGTATTTGGGCTTGCAAAGGACACGACACAAAGAGAGAAGTGCTTACAGTTTAATTTTAATTATGTTCCAGAGAATTATAAAAAAGATATAGCTAGCATTTGACAAAGGAGAACTTCCAGAATCTCTCCCAGTTCAGTGCTGGATTCGACTAAAAGGCTAAAAACCATAAGAGACCATAAAATTCATATTTATCTGTCAAACGGCTGTAAACCCCCAGTCTTCACCAGTGCAGCAGTGTCTCTCTATGCAGCCGCTTTCCATGCGTTCTACATCTCAAATAACAAACTCACAAAAGATATGTGAACGTTTCATATTACTTACACATGCTTATAACCAAAATATATATGAAAGATACTTGTCAGATTTTATTTTAGAGAGCAGGTGTGAGGTTCAGCTGTGTCCTCTGTGTCATTTCATAACATGTTTTTCTACAAATGAAGCATCTCTCAAAAATTTAACTACACGTTGCGGTGACGCATGTCGCAAGCTCTGTGATTGTTCAGTTTTGTAATCAGATTGTTCGAAACAAAGATATAAAAGCAGTTTAGCAGCAAACTTTGTGAAAACTAATATTTGTGTCATTCTCAAAACTTTTGGCCACGATTGTACATGTATATTTTATATCTAAATATAAATAAACATTTTCTCAAATGTATGCTTGTATGTGTGTACAGTACACACACAGTACAATTTATGTCAAAAACTTTTTTTTGGATGCGTTTAATCACTATTAATCGTTGCCCAGCACTTATATATACATACATATATTTGAGAAAATATTTTCTTATATTTAAATATAAAATGTATATGATACATATTATATATAAATTATTTAAATTTCTATGCAAAATCTTTTGTATAGTTTTGTGTATGTGAGTCTATTACATATACATAATAAATATATATAACACACACACATATCTTATGTCAAAACAAAGTTTTATTTTGGATGTGATTAATCATGAATAAATGTGTGTCCCCCTTTGACCCGAACAAGCAAAATGCATTTCAATAGCCTTCGATTCACACGTGTGTAAGCCTAATGGATGCTATCTTTTCATTAGCTTGTCTGCTAGTGACCCCAGGATGCTCAGTCAGTCTCGTTCAGCGCTGGCGTCAGAGTTTGCGTCTGCAGAGATGAGTCTGCATGCAATATACATGCATGAGGTGAGTAATAAAGGACACACAGTGACACTAATGTACTCTTTTGATTACCATATGGTTTTCTAATCATGGTCATCATCTCAGGTGCATCAGCAGAAGACCCATCATGCATCTGGACAGTTTCAGGCCCCTGTGCCAATGAAGGACATGAGTGCCAGTGGTGAGTTAACAGCATTACAAATTAGGAAGATTTTGTATTCTCTAAAAGTGTGCAGTAAACACGAGCCAGGCTAAAACAAGAGCCAGGCTAAAACTGTGTTTGAGTAAGCCTGAACAAGAGCAATACTATGAGAAAGCTATGCTGAAAAATCACTGAATATGTAAAGCGCTGATTATATAAGATAAATACCCATATAGGCTATATCTGTAAGAAGCAAGAGCGAGTGACATATTATCAACTTAATATACCATCATGACAATGTATGTAAACCCATATAATCATACTAGAAGAATTTAGCAAATGAGCTAGCAGTGCTGAGTGAACAGGACTGCCAAGAATAACACAGGAACACCATATATGTATGAAATGAATACTGGGTAATAAAAAACATGAGTAGGAGAAATGTGACGTATAAAAACAGGACCATGGACACAGACAGACAGATTGTCCAGGGGAGACTTCAGGTTGTCCTGAAGGGCTGCTTTCAGACATCTCAGCTTTATTATGTGCAAAAAGGTCTATCTTCTGGTATTGAAAACCTCCAGTCTGATTGTGGTTAATTAATGGAAAGGCCGAGAACTATGACACAAACTAACATTAAAAACATTCAAATGAGTCAGATCTACCAGTTAGAACTCAAAACAAGCCTCTTATTAATTAACTCTTATTATGCTGTACATTCACTAAGCAGTAAGCCAAGTCATGTGATCAGTTGATTTGAAATATGCCTGTTAAATGATGGGCGGCAAATCGCTCAGTGGTTAGCACTGTCACCAAACAGCAAGAAGGTTGCTGGTTTGAGTCTCGGCTGGGTCAGTTGGCATTTCTGTTTGGAGTTTGCATGTTCTCCTGGTGTTGGTGTGGGTTTCCTCCGGGTGCTCCGGTTTCCCTCACAGTCAAAAGGCATGCGCTATAGGTGAATTAAACTAAATTGGCTGTAGTGAATGTGAGAGTGTGTGTGGGTGTTTCCCAGTACTGGGTTGCGACTGGAAGGGCATCCGCTGCGTAAAACTTATGCTGGAATAATTGTCAGTTCATTCCACTGTGGCAACCCCTGATAAATCAGAGACTAAGCTGAAGGAAAATGAATGAATGAATGTAAAATGATGAGAAATTAAAAGTATTGTTGTTTTAGTATTTGTTTGCACGATTAATGCCTTAGATATTACCGTCTGATAATGAACAGCAGTTTTGAGGTGTTTAAAAATTATTTTCATATGAATTTTAAGTACATAGTAAATATGAAATAACAAATAAATATTCACGTTACTTAATAAATAAATAAATGCTAGTTTTCATGGTTTATTCTCATCATTTATACACGTTGTTAATGTTTTAGCTAATTAAAATCTATATTAAAATGCTGTTTTTATTGCTAGTTTTTTGTAGTCATGTCCAAAAATGTAAATTACAATCACAAATTCCAGATTAAATGAGAAAATTAAACTAGCAATTATTTATGAACACAGTTTTGCAGTAAAGTATTTTTTTTAGCATCAGTTAGTGCATTGGTAAATATTAACACAATTTTTGCAGCATTTATTTTTTCAGCAATGTTTGAAAAAAACAATGTCAACTTATAAATATGTACTATTTTGCCATGCTAATTTTTGAATCAATATTAATAAATTAAAATCAGTTGACTCATACTTGAAATGTTAACAGTGTGAGCTTATGTAGATTATATTAATAAATGCTCTAAAAGTTATTTTTAATGCTAGTTTGTTAAACTGATATGATTTGTTTTTAACCTTATCAAAACATCAGTCACAAGTTATTAATTAGGGTCTTTTCATTAAATAAACTGATTCATGAGCTTAGAAGTTGAGTTTTGGCTCCATGACACATACCTGATATATAATGCTGTTATGTTTGCGCTGCAGCTCCTCAGACGGTCACTCTGGTGCCGCACACTTCAGGCCGTCTGGGTGGATGGGCAGAGGAAGAGGAGGAGGAGGAGCAGGGGGATGAAGAGGAGATCAACAGCAACCCTGAGCACCAGCACACCAGCAGAGGGAGCAGCTGAAGTGCCTTCAACCTGGACCGTGAGTCATAAGCGCATCAGCTGCAAATTCACAACACACACACACACACATTGGATATTTTACTGGGTACACACTGATAACCCCGCCTTCATTCTTCATGGCACTGATTCAAGAACATGCTGGAAACAGTCCTCAGAGATTTTGGTCTAAACTGGTCTTATCGTTCTATCCATCATTCTATCTGTTGTTCTATCTATCCATCTATCTATCTATTCATCCATTTATTGCTCTGTCTATCATTTTATCCATCTATTGTTCTATCCATCCATCCATCCCTCTATTCTTATATCTGTCTGCCTTTCTATCTATCCATCATTGTATCTATCTATCATTCTATCCATCCATCTATTCTTCTGTACATTTATCTATTGTTCTGTCACTATCCATCATCCATCTATCATTCTATCCATCTGTCCTTAAATCCATCTGTCTTTATATCCATCTATTGTTCCATCCATCCATCCGTCTGTCTTTATATCCATCTATTGTTCCATCCATCCTTCTTTTTAT
>CAIGQW010001174.1:6949986-6965976 GCA_903798125.1 Danio choprae
ATCTATCTATCTATCTATCTATCTATCTATCTATCTATCTATCTATCACATTAGCAACTTCTAGGAACACCCCAGCAACAACAAAGAACATCCTAGAAACATCCACCACATAGCAAACACCCATATCACCCTGCCAACTGCCTAGCAACCACATAATCCCCCTAGTAACTGCCTAGTTACACCCTAGCAACCACACAACATAGAAAGTTAAAGGGATAGTTCACAAAAAATGAAAATGACCTCATAATTTATTCTTGTGGTTTTAAAGATGTTTGTGTTTCTTTCTTCTGTTGAACACAGGAGATATTTCAAAGAATGCTGGATTCCGTTAAATTCCATAGTAATTTATTTTTTCTTTACTACGCAAGTCAGTTGTTATTTTTTTGTCCCCAAATTCTTCAAAATATATAACAAGAAAGTAACTCAAACAAGTTTGGATTAAGTGCAGGATGAGTAAATGATTTTTGAGTGAACTATGCCTTTAAATCACATTTCTTCAGCATTCTTATGTTCGGTTTGACCTTCAGCAGATCATCCTGACCACGTCTACATGCTAAAATACACTGAGCTGCTTCTATGTGATTGGCTGATTAGATATTTGCATAAACGAGTTGTTAAACAGGTGTACCTAATAAAGTGGCCAGTGAGTGCATAATCCTAGAGGATTACATTTTAAAGGAACACTCCACTTATTTTTTTGGAAATAGGCAAAGTTTATAACTCCCCTAGAGTTCAACAGTTGGGTTTTACCATCTTTGAATCTGATCTCTAGGTCTGGTGGAAGCACTTTTAGCTTAGCTTAGCATAGATCATTGAATCATATTAGACCATTAGCATCTCCCGCAAAACCTTTAGAAAAGTTTATCAATCTTTAAATAGGGAAGATTATAGAAACTCTATGGTAATTTTTGAATGATATGTTAATGGTCTAGGACAGGGATGCCCAAACTCCTCCTGGAGGGCCGGTGTCCTGCAAAGTTTAGTTCCAACCTCAATCAAACACACCTTGGCTAGCTAATCAAGCTCTTACTAGGCTTTCTAAAAACATCCGTACAAGTGTGTTGAGGCAAGTTGGAGCAAAAGACACTGGGCCTTCAGGACCAATTTTGGGCACCCATGGTCTAGGAGATGCTAACGGTATAATCTGATTCAATGATTTATGCTAAGCTAAGCTAAAATGCTCCCACCAGACCTGGAGATCAGCTGAAGGGATTCAAAAATGGTAAAACTCTAACTCTGGGTGGCTTGTAAAATGAGCCTATTTTCAAAAAAAAAAAAAAGTGACTCAAACACATTAGCACATAGCTATATATTTAACATCATCTCCTTCTTTCTTGTTGGCAGTTTTTGTGTTCATTTCTGGGAGTTGTGGCCTTACCTTGATTTGAAAGCCTTTGATCAAGCATGTCGTGATGCCACACAGATCAGGTTTTTCATGGAGCCGTTCCTTCAGTTCAGAGGATCTGTGACGTAATCAACTGCAAGAGTACGTCTGTCTCTTCACAACTACATTTACATTAAGACTGCTGTGTGTTTGTGTGTATGCTATTGTTTTGTTCATGACACGAAAGGGTGACACTTGTTTTACAGTATTTATTTCCATTTCATGCAACGTTTGTTTCATTTGGGTTGCAGCAAGTCATGTTTTCTGTGTCTGATGTAAAGACGTGTTATGCGGGCGGTGTGTTTTCAGGTTTGAAGCGCTGCCTTTGTTTTCGACAAATTAAAATGCATCACAGTATTGAGTTTCAACTTTGCGGATGGAAAACATCAGTGAATGTAAACTTATACTAGTTGCCTCGTGATAAAAACATGTACCGTTTGTCACATTCTTTAAGAAAATATAATATATATTTTACTTAGATTCCCCCCCCCCATTTTGACAGATCATAACAGTAGACTCTAAAATAAAATATTTTAATAATATAATTTAGCAATAAAATACATCTCGCTTTATTTAAATAAAAAAACACTATAATTTGCAGCAAAACACAAAGTTCTTTAAAAAAAAGTCTTATATTTGTGGTATGCCTATAAAGTAGTTCTGCAATAAGCGCGCTTCATCTACAAACACCAACAAATATGCTAGATTTAACTTCATTAAAACATCTTTACATGACCATATGACTGCATTATTTCAGGAGTTTTGCTATTTACATGATGCTAAAGGTGTAAGAACGATGAGTTTTATTTTGAGAAATTTCATTTGCTGGTCATTTACTCTTAACTCATCCAAGTTGTAGGTTACTTTTCTTCAGTAGAACATTAAAGTAGATTTTTATCTGAAACTGTGGTTGTGTTCATAAAATGAAAGTCAGTAGCTACTGGGAGGTTTACGGTCAAAAAAAAAGCACATACCGGCAAAACTAAATTAATATCCATGGCTTCTGATGGTACATTGAGGGCTTATGAAGGACAGCGATTGACCTGTGAAAGAAACTGAACATTATTTATAACTTTACCTTTAAAACACATATTTGGCAAACAGTTCTGAGTGCATAAGTATTAACTTTGTTTTGTGTATGTGTTTTTTGGACTCTCAAAGTGCTGTTGTCCATTGTCCACAGTTTCAGCTAAAATCTACTGAAGAAAAGAAAAAGTCACATACATCTTGGATGACCTGAGATAAATTAATAGGATATTAACATTTTTTTTGGTGAGCTATCGAAACAGATTCAGAAACAGAAAACACCAAATGCCAGACATCAGTCCCAGACCCACATCAACCTTTTTAACCACTTAAAAAATATATCTAAATATCGACTATTAAAAGTTAAACTTAAATCAGTTTGAAAGTGTGGTGTTTTGAAGGTTGGTTCAGAATTTGTACCCAGCCTCTTCCAGTGTGTTGAATTAAATATCACACACTGGACAGATCAAAAATGTTCGAAAAATGATAATTCATCAATATGAATATTAATATTCATCCCATAATTCACCAGTTTTACATATTAAAGAACACCTTTCCCTCACTTTTTTGGAAGTAGGCTCATTTTACAGGATTCTAGGGTTAAACAGATGAGTTTTACGATTTTTAAACCCATTCAGCCAATCTCCAGGTCTGGCAGGAGTCCTTTTAGCTTAGCTTAGCATAGATAATTGAATCGGATTAGACCATTAGCATCTCGTTCAAAAATGTCAAAAAAAAAAAAAGAGTTTCGATAGTTTTCCCACTTGAAGCATGACTAGTCTGTATTTACATTGTGTATTAAGACGAAATTAAAATGAAAAGTTGCTATTGTCTAGGCCGATTGAACTAGAAACTAAACTCTCATTCTGGCGTAATTATCAAGGAACTTTGCTGCTGCACCATGACTGGACTAGGTGCAATGATATTATGCAGCGCTGTTACCTAGGGACTATTTTCAGGTGCTGCGTAATATAATTCTGCCTGCTTCAAGCATGGTACGAATGGCAACAAAGTTCCTTGATTATTACGCCAGAATGAGAGTATAGTTCCTAGACATATTAGCCTAAGAAAATATCAACTTGTCATTTTCTGTTGGTCTTAGTACATGACAGCTCCTCTAGGGTAAAGCAGATGAGTTTAACAATTTTTTAATCCATTTAGTCGATATCCAGGTCTGGCGGGAGCACTTTTAGCTTAGCATAAATAATTGATTCGAATTAGACCATGAGCATCTTGCTCAAGAGTTTAGATAGTTTTTCTACTTGAAGCATGACTATTTTGTATTCACGTTATGTACTAAGACCGACAGAAAATGAAAGGTTGCTATTGTCTAGGCTGATACGGCTAGGAACTAAACTCTCATTCTGGCCTAATAATCAAGGAACTTTGCTGCTGTACCATGGCTGAAGCAGGGGCAATGATATTATGCAGCGCTATTACTTGGGGACTATTTTAAGGTGCTGTGTAATATAACTGCACCTGTTTTAAGCATGGTACGGCAAAGTTCCTTGATTATTACGCCGGAATGAGAGAATAGTTCCTAGATATATCGGTCTAGACAATAGCAACTTTTAATATCAACTTTCTTAGTACATGACCTAACTACAGAGCTAAGCTAAAAGTGCTTTAGCCAGACCCAAAGATTGATTGAATGGATTAAAAAAGGGTAAAACTCAACAGTTTAACTTCAAGGGAACGGTAAAATGAGCCTCTTTCCAAAAAAAAGTGGACACTGTTCCTTTAATGTTGATGTCAATGTAGACCCAAAACTGAATTTTTTGGGGGGTTGGTATGAGTTTGTGTCGTGCCTGCAGTAAAAGCTCAATCAGTTTCCAAACTGTTATCTAGAAGAAGTAGTTTTTAATGAAAGTGCTCTCTGTGGAAGCTCTCTCTGTGTAATATATCACTATCGCCACAGCCTGAGGGCTTTCTGACAGTTCACACGTGCTCTTTGAGACTTTATACCATGTGTCACGCGGAACTGTGGCTTTCACAAATCATCTACTTGAAATACTGCAGTAAATGGATGTTAGAGAGCAGCTTGTAGTTCATAAAGGTAACAGCATCGATATCAAAGCCACTGAAATACCTCTCAGTGTACATTAAGAGCGCATGTGTACAGTATTTATTGTTGCGGGAGTGACGTTATTGAACGAACGAACGAAGAGATAGTGTGTGTTTGTGGTCTGAATTGGAGGGTTTTTTTCCACGCGAGACAGAAGTACGCAAGTGAAACACACTGTTTTACAGCTCTGTTTTCTTAATGTTCTGTTCACACAGTCAGGGATCGGACTGTGACCGGTGCTATAAATATGTATATTTAATTGGTTTTGGATATTTATCTTTTTGTTGGATTTTTCGTTTTCTTTCTTTTATTTTTTTTGTCTGATCGAAAATAACACTATTGAAAAATAAACCATACCAAAACTTTGATGTGTCTTGATGTTTAATTTCTGTCATTTTACAACAAAAAGTTATGTTACTATACACTCATAAATATGAATAATTATTTATATGCTTTTGTTTTGTTTATTTAAAGAGAAAAAAGTATATATATATATATATATATATATATATATATAGAGAGAGAGAGAGAGAGAGAGAGATATAGATTAGCAACATCACACGAGTAGCAGATATGGCTGTTTATCAGCACTGGTGAGAGGCGTGTGTTGGTGCCCCATCAGTGACGATATAGCCATATGGCACTGCTACGAGTGTGATATTGCGTTTATACAACAGTTTGACGGCATAATCATGGATATAAAAAATTAAATCAAACATGGAGGTTCTAAAAATCTTTTTGTATGAGGAACTACTTCCGGCATTTATACACATCTGCAGCTGACGTCAGAACAGCAGAAACCGTTGCTCATTCACCAACATCACTTCAGAGCTAGTATTTAAATGATTCTCTAGCATAATATCTAAAGTGATGACAAAACAGGTGATTTTGCTCACATTTTAAGACTATAAGGCTGAACGGCGTGAAATGCCATCTCAGCCTACAGAGATTTCCCAGTATTTCTCTGTTGCAATCAGGATTTCACAATAATTAACCACGAAAAAAAGCCAAAGGAAAGCAAACACTACCAGTAACAATACCAGACTATGATATAAATACAGAACTGCAACATACAAAAGAGAGATGGACTTAGAAAGTCACTTACCTGTTTTATAATTTGATCAGCTGTAGTTTGAAATTATGCTTGTTTTTTTCCCTCTAAGGGCTTATTATGCGGTCTTTGTCGCCATCTAGTGGCGGAACATCAACCATCTTTGCTCTGCTCAGAATGACATGCTGAATCTTTAAAATAGGCACTATCCTTATAAATAAACCGCATAGTTGCAATCTAAACAACTACATGCTCGCCTAAAAAAGCCTCAAAAGTACATTATGTTGTCCAACAGCTGCAATATTTGTCAAACTGTAGTGAGTTTGTTCATCTGCTGTCACTCTATGTGTACGGAGTAATACAGAAGAGTGAGGAGGCTGTACGAGTGCTGTTATTGCAGCTATCAGCCAATTAGATTCAAGAATCAGACAGAACTGATGTGTGTAACTTATATATATATATATATATTGTTTTATTTATTTACTTTTTTTTTTTTACAACAGTTCTATCTGATTGGCTGATAGCCGTGCAATATTCTCATAATACCACAGTACTCGTACAGCCTCCTCACTCTTCTGTATTACTCCGTCCACATAGAGTGACAGCAGGTGAATAAACTCACTACAGTTTGACAAATATTGCAGCTGTTGGACAACATAATGTACTTTTGAGATTGCAACTACGCAGTTTATTTATAGGGATAGTGCCTATTATAAATATTTATAATTTCGGAGATTCACAGCCATCAGCCTATCACTGAGCAGAGCAAAGAAGTTGATGTTCCGCCACAAGATGGTGGCTGAGACCGCAGCTGCAGGTATGAATGAATGGCAGAAGAAAGTAGTTCCTCATACAAAATGATTTTTGAGAGATGAATGTAAATACACTGTGTTTTGTTAAGCTGAATCAACCATTGAGTCAGTTTAATTTAAATTAGTGTAAATGTAGTGTAAGAGTTAAGAAATCAAGAATTTATATTTTTTTCAGGTGATTTTTTCTAAGTTTTTAAAGTTGAATTTCATTTAGTTGTTTGTTATCAGTTCTGTCAGGCACATAATAACACAACATCGACACGGGCAACAATGTACAAATACACACACACACACACACACACACACACACACACACACACACACACATCATGTTAAGAGATGGTTAAATATATCGTTTATTATACTGGATCATTTACATGTCACAACTCTTCGTTTTAAAATTGTGATACCTGTACTAGAAATTCCATTGTAGTTTATATAAAACCATACAATAATACATTGTAGCCGAGAGCCGGAAAACATGACAGATGATGATATTTTGCCTTTTATCATATTGCAATGTACTGCAGTGAAGCTCCCAAAACATACCTGGACACTTAGAAATGTCAGTGCACTTCAACTTGACTTTTTTTCACAAGCTATTTTGCAACCGACAGGCCTCAGCGTCTCTCTTAGATCATCGCACAAACTACCAACAGATTTGAAGTCTTGGATTTGCAGCACAGTATATGTATCGTTTTACAGTTTAACAACCAACAAAAACTCTGAAAGTGTGCTTGTGCTTTCGTTCAAATAAAAGCCACTTGGTTTGATATTTTGCATTTGATGGATGACATTTAGACATTTTTAGATGTTGTTTAAGTGTCCAAATACTTTTTGGAGTATATTTGAACGTGTGTGTGTGTATATATATATGTGAGGTTCATGCAAGAAAAAGGAAGACACCTGCATTTTCTAGGTGGACCCCCGTAACAGAAAAATCTAAAAAATAAATGAGTAATACGTCAAGTTGTCATCTAAAAGAATTGAATATGGGGAACTGATCTACGAGAGGGGATTTTTAATGATATTGTGTGTAACTATTGAAGCCCATTTCTGCCACTGAGTTAAAAAAAAGACTTTTTATCCCATAATTCTGACAAATTCAGATGGAAAACAAAAAAACAAGTACCGTGTTTCCAACTGCAAGCTATAAACTCAGAGTTATGATTGCAAATGTCATAATTGTGACATATAAATTCAAAACGTATGAATTTTGAGTTCATGTCTTGCTATTCTGATTTTTCAAACAATTGTGCACTTCTGAGTGTGTTGCGATTTATACAGTAGTTATTTATTTTATGGTCAGGAACTTGTGTCTGTGGAAAAGTCTGAATTGTAAGAGTCACTGGTAATTGTGAAATTAAACGGCAATGATTCAGACGAAAATAAAATCTTCAGACATCTACAGATTTCTTTTCATCAATTTTTCCTTTACAGAGTTTGGCTTATTTATTCCTCGCAGTTATGAAATTAGAGGTTTTATTACAATTCCGACTTAATTTTTAAACAACTGTAGCTTTTTCCCCCCTCACAATTTCAAGATATAAACTTGTAAATTCACGCTTGTAAGCAATCGTAAGTCAAAACTGTGTGCAACAATGCGGAGAAGTGAGATGTTAAACTGCAATAATAAGATAGAAGCTCACAATTCAGATGAAAAACATTCGACATTTTTATCTTCATCGTCAGACCTTTTCCACCAAAATCTGAGTTTGCAAAACTGGCTTATTTATGCCTTGAAATTGCAAATTTATAGGTTTTATTACAATTCCAACTTCATTTTTAAGCAATTGTAGCTTTTCTTTTTCTCAAATGGTCAAGATATAAACTTGTAAATTCACGTAAGCAATTGTGAGTTTCCAAAGTCAAAACTGCAAGAAACGGTCACGATGTAGAGAAAAAAAACATAAGAATTGTGAGATGTTAAACTGCAATAATAAGATAGAAACTCACAATTCAGATGAAAAACAATCGACATTTTATGTTTATTGTCAGACCTTTTCCACCAAAATCTGAGTTTTTATGCCTTGAAATTGCACATTTATAGGTTTTATTACAATTCCAACTTCATTTTTAAGCAACTGTAGCTTTTTTTCCCTCAAAATGTCAAGATATAAACTTATAAATTCCCGCTTTTAAGCAACCGCGAGTTTATAAAGTCAAAACTGCGAAAAAAAGTCACGATGTAAAGAAAAAAAAGTCAGAATTGTGAGATGTTAAACTGCAATTATAAGATAGAAACTCACAATTCAGACAAAAATTCTACATTTTTATTTTATTGAGTTTACAGTATTGGCTTATTTATATCTCGCAATCGCTAATTCATAGGTTTTATTACAATTCCCGACTTTACTTCTAGCAATTCTTTTTCTCTCTCTTTCCCAAAATGACGATATAAACTTGTAAATTCACGCTTATAAGCAAACGCAAGTTTATAAAGAGTTCACAATTATTAAGAGATAAACAATCACAATCTAGAGAATTATGTCAATTGTTAGAATTGTGAGATGACAGAAAAGTCAAAATTACAAGCGACAAACTCAGATTTACAACTTTAGTTTTTTGCGCAGTTTTGAGTTTTCGCAATTCCGACTTTCTTCAAATTCACATAATACAGGTGCTGGACATATAATTACAATATCTTCAAAAAGTTGTCCAATTTGTCTTTCAAAAATACCTCCAAGTCAGAGGCCATGGTGCTCCACCGGAAAAAGGTGTTTGCCATCTCCAGGTTGGAGGAAAGTCCTTAACCCAGGTGGAGGAGTTCAAGTATCTTGGGGTTTTTTCACGAGTGAGGGAAGGATGGAACATCAGATTGACAGGCGGATTGGTGCAGCGGCAGCAGTAATGCGGTCGATGTACCGGTCCGTTGTGGTAAAGAAGGAGCTGAGCCGAAAGGCAAAGTTTTCAATTTACCGGTCAATCTACGTTCCTACTCTCACCTATGATCATGAGCTTTGGGTCATGACCGAAAGGACAAGATCTCTTATACAGGCGGCTGAAATTAGTTTCCTTCGCAGGGTGGCAGGGCGCACCCTTATAGATAGGGTGAGGAGCTCTGTCACCCTGGAGGAGCTTGGAGTAGAGCCGCTGCTCCTCCACATCGAGAGAAGTCAGCTGAGGTGGCTCGGGCATCTGTTTCGGATGCCTCCTGGATGCCTACCTAGGGAGGTGTCCCCCAGAGGAGCTGGAGGAAGTGTCTGGGGAGAGGGAAGTCTGGGGTTCTCTCCTAAGACTGCTGCCCCCGTGACCCGGCATCAGAAAAGCAGTTGAAAATGAATGAATGAATGAATATCTAACTAATTCCATTTAAGAAGTGAAACATGTATAATGTGTACATTCATTCTACACAGACTGATATATTTCAAGTGTTTATTTCTTTTAAATTTAATGATTTTGATGACAATTATTGAAAACCCCAAATTCAGTATCTCAGAAATTTCAATCATGGGGAAGACGGCTGATTTGACAGTTATCCAAAAGGTCACCACTGACACCTTGAACAAGGAGGGCAAGACACAAAAGGTCATTGCAAAAGAGGCTGGCTGTTCACAAAGCTCTGTGTCCAAGGGATAACTGCACCCTGGAGAGAATTGTGAAACAAAACCCATTCAAAAATGTGGGGGAGATTCACAAAGAGTGGACTGCAGCTGGAGTCAGTGCTTCAAGAACCACTACGCATAGACATATGCAAGACATGGGTTTCAGCTGTTGCATTCCTTGTGTCAAGCCACTCTTGAACAACAAACAGCATCAGAAGAGTCACAACTAGGCTAAAGACTGGACTGCTGCTGAGTGCTCCAAAGTTATGTTCTTTGATGAAAGTCAATTTTGCATGTCCTTTGGAGATCAGGGTCCCAGAGTCTGGAGGAAGAGAGTAGAGGCACACAATCCACATTGCTTGAGGTCCAGTGCACAGGTTTGGGATGCCATGTCATCTGCTGGTGTTGCTCCACTGCGTTTTCTGATGTCCAAAGTCGCTACGCAGCTGTAAACCAGGATGTTTTAGAGCATTTCATGTTTCCTGCTGCTGAACAACTTTATGGAGATGCAGATTTAATTTTCTAACAGGACTTGGCACCTGCACACAGTGCCAAAGCTACCAGTACCTGGTTTGAGGACTATGGTATCCCTGTTCTTCATTGGCCAGCAAACTCGCCTGACCATAACCCCATAGAAAATATATGGGGTATTGTAAAGAGGAAGATACGATATACTAGACCCAACAATGCAGCAGAGCTGAAGGCCACTATCAGAGCAACCTGGGCTCTCCTAACACCTGAGCAGTGCATAACACAGACTGATTCACTCCATGCCATGCTGCATTGTTACAGTAATTCAGACAAAAGGAGCCCCAACTAAGTATTGAGTGTTGTGCATGCTCATACTGTTCATGTTCATACTTTTCAGTTGGCCAAAATTTCTACAAATCCTTTCTTTGTATCCTTTCTTAAGTAATATTCACATTTTCCAAGATACTGAATTTGGGGTTTTCATCAGTTGTAATTAAAATCATCACATAAACACATCAGTGTGTGTAGAATGAATGTACACATTATACAAATTTCACTTCTTGAATGGACTTAGTGAAATAAATCGACTTTGTGAAGATATTCTAATGATAGGACCAGCACCTGTACATCACACACACATTTGTGACTTTTTGTCAACTATTTCTCAAGTTTATAGTATTTATCAGAAATGCATTTCTTTGTCCCCCTCAAAATAGAAGATATAAACCGCAAATGTATAAGCAAAGTAAAAATGAAAAGTCGCAATCCTGATCCTGAGATATTCAGAACTGCGAAGATGTCAACTTTCCAATTGCGAGACATAAACACAACTCTGAGAAACAAAAATGAAAAGATTTTGATTAAAAAAAGATTAAAGATTGAAAAAAAGTCGCAATTTCCATTTCTTTTAACTCCACGGCAAAACACAAGCTTCAACACGTAACTCTTGGTGATCCTAATGAAGTGATTTTGACGTCAACGCATGGCATCGCATACAGTCTTTGCCACTTTTATAATAAATAAGGAATAATCTCCTGCAGGACGCAGATTGGCGTTGTATTGTGTGAATTGCTAACTTTCATAATCAAACGTTACACACAGAACGCGTCATTCGTAAACGTAAAGACTACGGACGTCCAGTCTCATCGCACTCCTACTACATGGACGAGGAAAATCAATACGGCAACATTAGCGTGTCGAAAATAAAACAGCAGGAAAAGCAAACTGCTGGTAACTCAGGTCGTACCGAAAGCATTTCTTCTGTTTACCTGACAGCTAATAATTAAGACTTGAAGGTAATATACGGTACACATTATTATGCATATTATTGCACTTATATACACAAAAATTCATGAACGAAGACAAACGTTTTGAATGATCACACATTTTTCGAGGACTAAATGAAGGGCGAAATTCCGTCAATCCGCGGTTTAAAGCTTTACACGATTATTGTACAAAAAAAACAAAACAAAACAAAAACCCTTGGCCGAACCGACTGTATCTATAACAATTTTGTGCAATATTAAAACGCTTTCTTTCTCGGATTTTTATTTATTTTGTTGTTATTTTTAAGGCGGCTTGATCAAATTATGCCCACAGTGTTCAGAAACGCACAAAACATTCTCTCCAATGAAACACCGTCACAGTATTTGCACATCTGAAGAACAAATGGCATGAAGTCTACCAGAAAATTTCCCACAGTGTCAAACAAACGAGTGGCTGTGATGTTAATAAAACCTGAGTTTCGTTTTCTTTTCTTTTTTTTGGAAGTGTTGCCTATTTTGTACTTGATTATGATGATGATGATGATGAATATCGATTATATTCAGGTGTCAGATTGTTTGTTTTCTCCACTATTAAACAAGTAGACTACCGATCAAAAGTTTGGGATCAGTATGATTTTTTTTTTTGAATGTTAAAAAAATACAGTAAAAATATGTAAAATTGTGAAATATTATTACAATTTCAAATGATTGTTTTTTGTTGTTGTTTGTTTTCATTTATTCATGTGATTGAAAGCTGAATTTTCAGCATCTTTACTGCAGTCTTCAGCGTCACCACCCCGATCTCACGAGGAAGCGTAACTATTTTACTCTAGTTTTGTGAGTTTAGTGGCTAATTGGTATAAATCATACAGGTTCAGTCGTATGAAAATGTAAAATATTTAAAAAGAGGCGTGGCACTAAACCCCACCCCTAAACCCATCCGTCATTGGAGGATGAGCAAATCCTACTAAATTGTATGAATGAGATCGTACGAATTCATACGAATTAGCCACTAAATCAAAAAGTTACGAATTGCTGTGAGATTGTGTTGCCGTCACACGATCCTTCAGAAATCATTCTAATATGATGATTTATGACACGTTATTATTGATCACAAATCATCAATAGTGATTCGTACAATTGTCAGTGTTGAAAACGATTTTTCATGCTTCATAATATTGTGTAAACTGATACATTTGAGGTTTTTTTTATTTCCTTGATTAAAAAAATACACAAAAAAATGGTTGGTTTATTTAGGCCAATTTATTTGGGCTGAATTTGAACAAACAAATTAAGTTGAACATTACTACATTTCATTTGCTTGTTTAAATTTAGCCCATATAAATAGTTTACAACCACTTACCTTAAAAAAAAAAGTAGTAAATCCAATTAGTGTGGTCACGATACTGGAATTCGATACCAATCGGTACTGACATTTTAATAACGTCCACTTCCTGCTAACATTTAGGGGCTGTTGAGCGCGTTCTTAAGCAGCACTGATTTGCCATTGTGTTCATGTGCTCAACAGAAATGACTGTGATTGGCAAAGAACAGTTGATTCATCAGCAGATCGCTGGTATTTCGGCTCATAGACAGACCCGCTGATCGTCACGGCTTTAAAACACTCCAGGGTTTCTGTATCTGTGGTTACACTCAGTAAACCAGTGAGTTCGGTGAAATGATGACCTTCACGGCCAATCACAGTCATTTCTGTTGAGCACGTGAACACAATGGCAAATCAGTGCTGTTTAAGAACGTGCTCAACAGCGCTCAAATAGTTAGCAGGAAGTGGAGTTTTTTAAAAATTTCAGTACCGAATTCCAGTATCGTGACCACACAAAATCCAATAAATAATTTTTTTCATTGTAGTTCAAAATAACAGCATTTATTAGCAATTTTTGTTACAATTCTACATTTATTTACTTTCATTTTATTTTTATTATTACACTGAAAATAAATGATTTCTGCGAAATTGTTGCTAACTATTAATATGGGTTGAATTTAAACAAACAAATTAAATGTAGTAATGTTCAACTTAATTTATTTGTTTCAATTCAGCCCAAAAAATTGTCTACAACCACTTAAAAAAAATAAGTAAATCCAAGGATTCATTTTGAATGATTTTTTCAGTGCACGATGCTTCAGAAATCATTCTAATATGATATAGTGATTCTGATACAGTGATAGTGATTCTTACAATTGTCCGTGTTGAAAACATTTTTTCATGCTTCATGATATTGTGGAAACTGATACCTTTGACTTTTTCTTTTACATTTCTTTGATAAAAACTAGTTCAAAATAACAGCATTTATTTGCCATTTTTGTTACAATTATAAATGCATTTACTTTCATTCTTAAACAATTGAATGTATCCTAAAATATGAATAATAAAAGTAAATACATTTTTATTTAATAAATGCTCCTTTTCAATGGTGGATCAAATTCCACAAAAATATGAAGCAGTTCTCTGAAAATATGAACTCCGATAATAACAACAACAATAATAATAAAAATGTTTTGCAATCATCAAATTAGCATATTACAATGATTTCTGAAGGATCATGTGACACTGTAATGATGCTGAAAATTCAGGTTTGCATCCCGGAAATAAATAATTTAAAAATACATTTAATAGGAAAACAATAGAAATTTTTTTTTTCATGCTTCACAATAGTGGAAACTTTGCCTTTTTTTAATTAAAAAATCTTTTATTTTTGTTACATTATAAATTACTTTCTTAAACAATTGAATGTTTCCTGAATGATGAATAAAAGTACATTTTTATTATTTTATTTTTATTTATTACTATTTACATTTTTATTTTATAAATGGTACTTTTGAATGGTACTGTATATCAGATTTCACAAAATATGAAGCAGTTTTCAACACTAATAATAATAATAATAAAAAAGTTTCTCATTCATCAAATGCACTCGATTCGAATGTTATCACTCGATTGAATGGGTGTTATCAGTGGATATTAGCTGATAGATATGGGCCAGTAGAGGCCTTCTGTGCCTACTAGTAGGCTCAGAAGGCTGTTATCATCCCTCCATATGGTTAATCAGCTATACTAATAGAGAAGACTCCAGATCGAGATCTATTTTTACATTACTGGTTGGGTTTAGGGTTGGGGTAGGGGTAGACGTTACTAAAATACAACTAATGGGAAATTTAATACATAATATAAATAATTCTAGTTTACTTCCAGCCACAGCCGTATGTGATCTATAGCTGATTAACCATGGATGGATGATAACAGTCTTCTGAGCCCTACCAGTAGGCTCAGAAGGTCCCTACTGGCCCATATCTATCAGCTGATAACCACTGATAACACCCATTCAATCAAGTGCCAACATTCAAAGCGGCTGTCAGATCAGCATATTAGAATGATATCTGAAGTAATAATGCTGAAAATTCAGCTTTGCATCACAGAAATAAATTATTATTTTAAACGACGTTGAATAGGAAAACAGTTGTTTATATAGTAATAATATTTTACAATTTAAAGCTTTTTTTCTGCATTTTTGATTCGACAAATGGAGCCTTTGTGAGCAGAATACGCAGTCACACTTTACAATAAGGTTCATTAGTTAATGCATTTACTAACATGAACTATGTATGAACAATACTTGTACAGCATTTATTAATTATTAATCATCATCAATCAATTACTAATGCATTATTAACATCCAAGTTCATGCTTGTTAACATTAGTTAATGCACCGTGAGTTAACATGAACTAACAACGAACAATTGTATTTTCAATAACTAACGTTAACTAACGTGAACAAATGCTGTAGTAAATGTATTGTTCATTGTTTGTTAATGTTAGTAAATGCATTAGTTAACATTAACCAATACAACCTTATTGTAAAGTGTTACCGAATATGCTTTATTTTAAAACCTTTTAAAAAATAATCCTACCGATTTCAAACTTTTGACCAGAAGCATACGTTTCTGTGGACTTACACTTCTTCTGGAGTCTATCCCATACACATATATATATTTATATATTTCACAGTTTTCTGTCGTATCCTAAATCTCCGTCATCAACAGGCGAACTCCTCGAAGTTTCCTATAGTCGAGTGACTAGGTAACACGTTCGGCGCGAATCCGAGGCTGTCCGAGTGACTCCGGAGTGTGTCGCATGTGCTCTGGAAGAGAGAGAGAAAAAGGGGAGATTTGGGGAAGTGGAAAAGAAGATGACGGGGATCAGATGAATTCATGGCAGAGATGTGCGTTTAGGACAATATGAATAAATATGGGAGGGAAATAATGAAGGGTTGAGAATAAAAGAAGCAAACATGAGGGAATAATCCGTGTCAGATGTGGATTAATGGAGGAAGGAGGAGGGATGAAGGGGAAGAA
>CAIGQW010001174.1:6992515-7002796 GCA_903798125.1 Danio choprae
GTATTATTCAGACACAAGATGGCGCCAAACAGTCAAAAACACAAAGCTGACAGAAACGAAAACAGCTGATGGAGTATACACTAACCTGCACATTATTCAGACACAAGATGGCGCCAAACAGTCTAAAAATGCAAAGCTGACAGAAACAAAAGCAGTTTGAGTATATACTTACCTGCAAAACAGTCAAAAAGCATGACGTGACCGACAAGCAGATACATGTGAATGTGGATGTAAGTATATAGCTTTGAACTGAAAGTCAAGGAAATTCAAAGTTCCCAGATTGAGCCAGTGTTATTTATCGGTTGTTATCTCGAGATACCATATCTGGGAATGTCGCTGACCAATCAGAATCAAGCATTCCAACTGTGCAATAAGAGCAGTATAATAAACGGCAAAAAGTGCAGCCGGAGATAAAGAACATCTGATGTTACTGATAGATGATGGGTTTCATAGTTTTTGTGTTGAAATAGGTCCGATCCCACTTCAAGTTCACCCAAACTTTCTTTTTTCTGTTGAACATAAAAGAAGACATTTTGACAAATGTTGGAAAGCTCTAACCATTGGATTTCATAGTATTTGTTTTTCCGACTATGTAAGTCAACGTAAGCAACATTTTTCAAAATATCTCCCTTTGTGTTCAACAGAAAAAGGAAACTTCATTTTTTGTGAACTATCCCTTTAAATGCAAGATTACTGTAATCCCTTTAATAAGGTTTTATTCAAAAGAGCACACCACTAATCCAATATGGGCTGCATCCAAAAGCTTTGGCTGCTGACTTGTTGCCTCTCTGCCCTGTCAGGCAGCAACTCTGGAGGCAGGATTTGTGCACGGAGACACCTTATAAATGGATTTCAGACTGACATCTGAGACAGCATAAAGATTTAATCATGTAAAGCAAAATAAAGAAAGCATTCTTGATAAGTAAAGGAATATTTGCTAACTAAAATACTAACCTCTTCCTAGAAATGCCATCGAAAGGTGGAAACTGTTGGTCAAAAAGCTGCATTTACACACAAAATGCCGTCTTGCACCTTAGCGACCCCAATATGCATAGCAACTGCTTAGCAACATACTTGCAACCACAAACAAGCTATACTATTCAGAATGTTTAGCAACTGCTCTGCAACACCCTAGCAACCATAATCCCTCTATACTACGCAGAATGCCTAGCAACCTTCCAAAGCACTCTAGCAACCAACCACAAACGCTCTGTGCTACTCAGATGTTAAAAAAAACATACCAAAACACCCTAGCAACTGCATACCAAACATGCTAAACTAATTAAATGCTTCAGCAATTGCATTGCAACACCCTGATAGCTTAACAACAGCCAGGCAACCAGTTATGGTGTACTACTCAGAAAACCTTAGCAACTGCCCAGCAACCACAAACACTCTATATACTGCTCATAATGCCTACAACACAGGTGTCAAATCCAGTTCCTGGGCAGCTCTGCACAGTTTAGTTCCAACCCTAATTAAACACACCTGATCAAACTAATTGGGTCCTTCAGGCTTGTTTGAAACCTACAGGTAAGGGTGTTGAAGCAGGGTTGGAACTAAACTGTGCAGAGCTGTGGCCCTCCAGGAACCGGAATTGACGCTCTTTCCGTGCCGGCCAGCGGCGCACCTGGTTTAAATAACTTTTCATTAAAAGTGTGTGAGGGTCATGTGACCATCTGGAAGAACGCAGCATCTCATTTCTCAGAGGATGCGTTCTCTGTTCTCGCGGTCTCCCAAGTTCGTTCTTCCAAGGTAACTTGGCAAGACCAGTCTCCACAAGAACATAAGTATGTTCTCTGCGTTCTTGGAATTGAGAAACAGCCCATGTCTCCTTAACCAAACACGTCTGATTCAGATCATCAGCTCATTTGCAGAGACTGAAAGACCTGTAATGGGTGTGACAGACAAAGACGACATCCAAAACATGCAGTGTTGGTGGTCCTCCGGGAACATGGTTGAGAAACACTGCATTAGAAGACCTTTTAGATCAGAACGCCATAGCAACTCCATATAGCAACTATCTTCCAGAACCTCCAGCTGATCAAACATTACAACAGCATACCTCTGTCGGTGTTTCATTCAGGGCCACAAGTGAGGCAGATCTTGCACACCTGACCTTTAAAAAGGACACGAATCTGCCTGACACAATCTCAGCTGCAAATCGCTCTCTTCCCACATCCTTATCCAGCATCTGCAGAGTGCGACGCGAGGTTAAGATTGATTATCTCGTGATCGCAATTAACATGAAAGCGCTCCGAGCCAAAATGAAACGTTGTTGTCAGCATGCCGACGCATCACAGACGATTTGTGTTTGCCGTGTCGAGTTCACGGTTTACCAAAACACACCAGATGAGCACATTGTCTCAGAACAATAGTCTCTCTCTTGTCCCTGATTCCCAAGTAATTAACTTCATTCATTCTGAAGGGAAGCGCCGGGCGAAAACTCATTTAGACGGATGATTCACAGCGGAGTATAATCCGCAGATTCACAGAAAAGCAGTCATGTTGATTTCACGTCAGATTTCTGCCATGCGTACAATTTCATATGCTCAGACACTGGAAGGGATTTGGGTATTAGAAGAGGTGGATTGGTTTTCTATCTGATAATGGAGAAAAATAGGATTCAGATATTGAGCAAAAGAAGTTTAGCTGGAGGCAGGTTTTAAACACATCTGTGCAAAGCACCCAGAGCTTTTTAATAATTCATGCCTCTTCTACCCAGAAATTTGTCAGAGTGCAGTTTCTGTGCCAGTAGATGTTTCCGAGGTTTTTGTAGCCTCTGGGTTTGAGTCCTCTAAACCTGCCATACGTCTTGCGCAAGAAAAGAGAAAGGTAGAAAAATGTTTCGAGGCTCGTGACAAACGTGGATCGCAATTTTGGTAAATAAATGATTTGAAATGAACATTTTACCTATGGAAGTCATGCAGAAGTCAAAGTCAAAAAGCATCAAAACAATGAAAGTGTTTTATAAGCTTTACTTCTCTACCCATATATTAAAATGTGTCCTACTTTTAATATATGTTTTTAAATATATTTTAACATTTTTACACAGACACCCATTTTCATTTTTAGAACAAAAATATTTTGATGACAAAATATTTCATTGTCATTTAAAATGTTTATACTTTGTCACTGTCATTTAAAGACTGGGTTTTACCCCTTTTTAATATGTGCCCTATTTAATATTTTTCTTCATATATTTTAACACTTTTTATAGACACCCACTTTCATATTTAGATGAGAAAATATTTAATTGTCGTTTAAAATGTCACTGTCATTTAAACACTAGGTTTTACACTTTTATTAGCAAAATGTTTTTAATTAATTACAATTTTAACCTATGGGCAATTTATTTGACATAATTCAGTGGAACGAATCTATTTCTGCAACATTTCAAACATATTTTGACATTTCATTTTAATAAAATGCATTCGATGCATATAAAATGAGTGTTATACTTGTAATATTACACATAATTACAAAATGTAATATTTATTTAGGCTGACACGGTGGTTCAGTGGTTAGCACTGTCGCCTCACAACAAGAAGGTCGCTGGCTCGAGCCTCGGCTGGGTCAGTTGGCATTTCAGTGTGGAGTTTGCATGTTCTCTCCGGGTTGGCGTGGGTTTCCTCCGGGTGCTCCGGTTTCCCCCACAAGTCCAAAGACGTGCTATAGGTGAATTGGGTAAGCTAAATTGTCCATAGTGTATGTGTGTGAATAGGTGTTTGTGGATGTTTCTCAGTGATGGGTTGCAGCTGCGCAAAAACATATGCTGGATAAGTTGGTGGTTCATTTCTGCTGTGGCGACCCCAGATTAATAAAGGGACTAAGCCGAAAAGAAAATGAATGAATGAATAAAATGCATTTGATGCATATAAAAATCACTGTTATACTTGTAACACTACACAAATACAAAATACAATACCTGTTTAATTTTTTTAATATTACGGTATTGCATTTTCATGTCATTTATATTAAGTATTTTAAATAACAGTGCTTATTATAGGCCTTTAACTCATGATATTAATTATATTACAATTTCAATAAAAAGTAAACATAAAACAATAAAACAAAATAATAAAAAAGGTCATTATAAAAGTGAATAACAACCTGCTCGTTTTCTAAAAGCATATTTATAGTCAGTTCATACAAAATATTACTCAACTTAAATAAAAAATTTAAGTTTCTTATTTCCTTCTCTTAGACTTTGAGGTGAAATGTGTTTCACACACACTAAAAACACATTAGTGCAGTGAAAATGGCTTTGTGATCTCTTCTGATAAACTCTGAGCTGTTACAAAAGGTAATCGCTCCTATTTCTAATCCATTTAAACACCTCGACATGCACTTTTCTCAGAAGACCAAACCAGGCGTTCATAGAAACACAACAAAATCTCTCATTCAGGCAGTCTAATTAATCCTTTGAACAGCTTTGATTAACAATAATGGTGACTTGCTTTGCTAATCCAGAGCAACTGCTGTTAAACCAAGACACTGCAGGTGAACAGGGTAAAAAAAAAACATTACAAACACAAAAGATGAACATTTTGTTTCTTTCTTTTTAGATATAATAGAGTCAAGGATTTTAGGAATCACTCTATAATTCACAAAATAATGTGAACAGCAAGAAAAAAAAAGTAGAATAAAATGTTTTATATAATCAAATGATGTATGAATAAATCCCTCTGTTAAACCGGCAGAATATAGATATAAATAAAACATTGCCGCTTGGTGTATTTAGGAGCTGCTGAAGTGGAGATTTATGGCTTAGTGCAGGAGGAAAAATATCATTTTAAGCAAACAGCCTTTAAAAATAAGCACTCTATATGAAATCTATAGACACAAATTGATCAGCTGCGACAAATGCTAAACATGTAGTACTTTGTATAAAAAGTGTATTTTGGAATAAACCACTTTATGAAAAGACAAAAAGCTCCAAATCTCAAAAGTGCCTTAAAAAGGGGCCATAAAGGGTTAGTTCACTCTAAAAAGTTCTGTTGTTATTCACAGATAACATTGGATATGTTGTTCCAATACTCTGAGACCTTCGTTCATCTTCAGAACACAAATTAATCTACATTTGATTTCTGAAAATCTGAAATTAAATTTTGTGTCGTTTTAGCCTAGGCATCTAAGTTTAGATGTCTATTAGGGTGTACTCACACTAGGCTATCCGAACCGTGCCTGGGTGCGTTTGACCCCCATTTCCCGGTTCATTTGACTAGTATGAGTGCTCCGAATGGCGCCCAGGTGTGGTTCAGTTGGCCAGCCCTGGCTCAGTTGGAAAAGATGTGCCAGAGGGCTGTTCGGTTGGGCTCACACTTGTAGTGTAACTGCAAAGCGTGTCTGAGCGCAAAACTGAAGACGCGACGTCACTTTTAAGAGAATTTTTCATATGGATTTATTAATCATTCTTTTTAATTACCACAAACTGTCATAGTTTATTAATCGCGTCCCGGGACGGTTCAATGCAACCGTGCCTAGTGTGAAAGCACCCTAATTTTGAGTGAGTGCAGACTAATTTTAAACTCAAAAAATGCTTGCCGGGCTGTGTCACTTGCTCTAGATTACTCATGGGATGTTTTTAACCCTTTTTTTCAATCTTAAACTTTTTATGAAAGATGTGATTGAAGCGAATTCTGTGTGTTCATGACAAGTGCGCCACCCAGTTTGCATTGAGTTTGTATGCAATCTCCTCACTTCAATACTTAAATTCACATTTGGTGTGAATCATATTTTATCACGGACCACATAAAATTATATGGCAGGCCCATTGTATTGCCCATTGTAAACATGCTCCCTGATCTGATATGGAATACATCGTCTAACTAAGTTGCTTTTACAGTTTTTTGTCACACAAAAGTGTTCTTGGAGCTTGAAGCCACATGAAATGTTTTGAGGATGTTTTTGGGTATTTAAATGTCTCGAGCCCTGCTGTCCCAGCTCTCGAATTTCATCTAAAATATCTTCATGTTCTAAAATTTAATGAAGGTCCAAGAGGATTAAAATGACACGAGAGTGAATAATTAATAACAGAATTTTTATTTTTGAGTGAACTAACCCTTTAAATGCAACTATGGCATAGTTGCAATGCCTAACTTGCTGCCTAAAATTTGTTAGTGGAATAAAATTGAAGTTTTCTAGTCATCTCAACTCAACATCAGTCAAACTGACTAAAAATATTAAGTTAAACTTCGTCCTAGAACATCCCTCTTGTTCGAAAATATAACCCATACTTGATCCCTAGCCCTAAACCAGTACACATTTTCAACCTCTCCCTAATCAAACACACTTGAATCAACTCATCAGAACAGAAGAAGAGACTCCAAAACCTAAAATGAATGGATCAGATAAGGGAGACATCCGAAATATGTACTTAATTCCTTACCCTATCTGTACATTATTCCTAAAATCAGAGGGGATTAATAATTGGATTTTAATGACATAGAAGCACATAACTGTAACTGTAAGACTAAATTTATCTGTAAACCTATCCCTTAAATCTCATTGGCTGATTGGAATGTTTTTCCAGGTTTCACTACAACATATTGAGTTATATTAGAAATATTTAGAAACCTGATTAACTGATTAAAATGAGTTAAAGTATCATAAATAATATTTGTTGTCAAGACTTTTTGTCATATTGTTGTTGTTGTTTTTTTTACTGTGTAGTAATTATAATTGTACCATGATGTTTTACATACAGGAGTGAAGTTCTTGTAGGTGCAGTTTTCTCCACGGAACCTGCACTCCAGCAGCATGTCTTGTAATTGGTGGCCCAGCCTGTCAATCATCTCAGTGGTGTTTAACGATTGGTCAGGAGGCGGGCTGTAGTGGCTGAAGTCGAGCAGATGCAGCAGGCGCTCTCTATGGCGGCTGTGTTTGAGCATTGAAACGCTCTGCCGGTTCAGCGTGTGGTTCAGATGTAAGATATCCATCCAGTAGCCGCTGTAGTACAGATCTTCTCTGGTCAGGCTGGACACTCGCAGACGGTTCTGGTTGCAGAATGTGACGGCCGGAAAAGTCATGTTGTTTGACCAAACCATGTAGATCTTAGTCACGGCTGGGTAGGAAAGTAGATACAAAATCCGGTTCCAGGACCACGTGAAGAGCAGCCCCAGACACACCAACAGGGCCAGCAGCCAAAACAGGCGCTGGGTTTTGGATTTGTGTGGCGAGAATGCATGTTTTAGCCCGTGGACTTTGGTTCGGAGGACAAAAGCCGTCGTGATGTCTTTAATGTTGTGGGTTAAAGTCATTTTGAGTTTTCTGCGGCTGCTGTGACTCTGTGATTCATGTCGGTTTATTGTCTCCTGTTTGGATGGGGACGTTTTCTCCATAGTGCTGTTAAATACTGAGTTTGTACTGCATTATGAAGCAGTATGGCGTCAGTGGAGAAACAGCCTCCTGTGATTGATGATAATCCCATTAATCAATCAAAAAAATAAATAAATAAATAAATAAATAAAAGTACTTTATAAGGTCCCATTACTTAACATTGATATTGAATACACAGACTGCAACAGGGGATTTTATAGTATGCTAAACAAACTATAACATCAAAACTATTTGTGTTACTTAAAACAAAGGTGAACTGAAAAAAAAGAAAAGAAAATAGTATACTGTATATATATATATATATATATTGCCATGGATTTATTTTAAGTTGAACTTAATGTACTTAAGAAACATCTAAAGTAAAGAAATAATGCATAGAAATCAATAATAATAATAATAATAATAATAATAATAATAATAATTATTATTATTATTATTATTAGTTTTTGTTCATGTAACAAAATAAAAAATACAATAAACTATGATATGAAGTCGTGTCTCACAAGCATGAGAGCTTAACTTAACTTACAATTTCCATAATACAGTTAGTCCATGCAAAAGAAAGCTAAATGAATAAGAGAACAAAAGAAACAAAAACGATCTGTACATTACCAAGCAGAGATCGCAGTATAAACACAGCTAATTTCATCCACGGCTAATTTCATCCACGGTTTTCTGTTCAAATCCTCAGGTTGATTTGCCGATTTTGTTGATTTTTCCTCTCAGCTTCCACATGTTCTTCATTTTCGGAGTGCAGAATGAGTGTGTGCAGATTGTTGCTGCTCTGCTGTGTGTGTGTGTGTTTGCTCAGCCCCTCCTGTCCGTCTCTCTTCATTCTGCTCTATAGATCCATTTCTCCCTCGTTCTGCTTTGCCACAAGCTTTCTGCCATTTGAGTAAAAAAAAAACAAAAAAACGACCAAAGAGTCCTGGAAGACGTCTCATTTATCAGGCCCGTTTCTTCCATCTTCAGTGATGCTTTGGGGGCTTTTTAGCGATTGTTTATTATGGGTTTACATTTACAGCCTCCTCAGGGGACAGATAGCTGTATTATGGTGTAACACTTATTTGTGTTAATTGATTCACTTAATTGAGTTGAGGTCTGAGAAACATTTGTTTATTGATGTTAAAGAGATCCAGCAGATGTGCAGATGATCAAGACCCAGTTCTGACACCTGTAGGACGCCATAAACTACTGTTTCAGTCAAGTATTATGCATATTAGTGTCTGTATGCACTGCAAAAACGGCTGAGATCAGATTGAAAAGGTAGGAGTGTTTTTTTTATTTTTAGAATTTAAAATAAAGGTAAATATTTAAATTGATGTTAATCTTTTCAGTAATATAATATAATATAATATAATATAATATAATATAATATAATATAATATAATATAATATAATATAATATATAACGAATGACATTAAAAAATTTGTGTAGTTTGATTACGGTTATGGCTGATTTATACTTCTGCGTCAAGTGCACGCACATGGTCCGGCACAGCCTTCGCGCAGTCGCATACCCCTGGCCGTGGCTGGCGGCGATGTTGATGCGCACCTCCTAAAAAAAGGACGCGCAGTACAAGCTCTGTGATGAGAGCCGCGAGCCCGATGGAGCGAATGTTTACAACTGTCAAGTCCCGTGAAGGAGCTCCAGATGTTTTGTGTTAACCTTCTGATAGGGAAACATTCTCGCCTCCGAATAAGCGAGTTTTAGCTACTTGTACATTAAGGTAGCGTTCAGAAAAAAAACAACAGACCCGCTAAGAAACTGGACACAGAGGAACATAAAAACCTACTGCCAGCAAGCATGATTGCAGAGCAACACAAACAGCACGCAGAAGTATAAATGCACGACTACACGTAAAGCAGGCGCTGAGGGTCACACTGATCAGAAGTATAAATCAGCCTTTACCAAAGTCCGTGTAATTGCGTTACTTAGGTTACAAATGTAGATTTCAGAAAAAAAAAAAAAAGTTTTTTAAATCGCGTCAGTTAATGAGCATTTGCTCTTAAATTGCTGGAGAACACAAGCTGAAATGCAGTCTATGTCCAGCCTTTAAAGAACTTTCGACTGCTTTTAACTCGACCAGCAACTTGTTCAAGCACTTGAACAGAAAGCATTCTAGGACGATACTCGTTGCCAAGGAGGACAGCGGCACCCAAAAACACAGCGGCCCAACTTGGATTGGATAGGATTTTTGTGTAGGATCGGGAGTGAAGGTAACTTTTGAAAATGTGTCGAAAAGCGTAGCTGCTTATGGGGCATTCACATATCACATCTTCTCCACACGCAAGTTTGTTATTTCTAATATTTCTGGCTTGCGCACTTATGATCGATGCGCAAGCGGCACGCTCACGAATTTAACATTTGAGCGCTTACAGTCTGTCTCCACAACCGCAGACATAGTAGGCTGTGTTTTTCCTACTATGAACGTCAATGGTTACAGGTATTTTCTTCAAAATGTCTTCATCTGTGTTCAAAAGATCAAAATAAACATGTTTGGAACAAGTGACGATTAAGTAAATGATAAGAGAATTAATTTTGGGCAAACTATCTCTTTAAATCTTATGAATTTGTCAATCTGCTGCTTTAAAAACCCATTGTAATGTTTTTCAGTGAATATTTAATTACTGAAAGAGCTGCAGTTTATTTTGTATTTTTTAAAATATGTTTTATCAGTTTTAAAAGTAACTTCAAAGTAAAGTAATTAGTAATCTGGTTACTTTTTACATGAAGTAATTAGTAATGTAATCAAACTACAATTTTCTAGTAGTAATTTGTAATCTATTACTTTTTTAAAGTAACTTACCCGACACAATATAATGTAATATAAAGCCAATTTAAAGACATTTCAAGCTGCAAAATTGTCAATGTTTCCACTTAAAATATGGTTATAATATAATATAATATAATATAATATAATATAATATAATATAATA
>CAIGQW010001174.1:7002806-7023455 GCA_903798125.1 Danio choprae
TATAATATAATATAATATAATATAATATAATATAATATAATATAATATAATATAATATAATATAATATAACATTTCACATATAAATAACAAAGATAACCATACAAAATAATGTTTTCATTCAGCTAACGCATTGAATCAAAGATACCGGGCAAGTATTCTCAAGCATTCACATCAACAACAGCACAGTTAAACTTCAATTTATGCCTTACGCTTATTCATTTCATTGCTCAGTCAACTTTCTGGCCTTCCTCAAAGAAAACATCAATAAATATGACCTATAAAAAATTCATTTCAGGCATCAGTGACATTATCAGCTGCATGTGTTTCTGTGCACTGATGAACAACATCAAAAAAACACTCATCTGATCCGGAAGATCACAGGAAAAATAACTGAATGACTTCTAAAACAAAACAAGGGCATTTTTGTTTATTGACGCAAATAAAAGAGTTTCTGAAGATTGCCCTTTCTGCTTATTCGCCCCCCTGTGTTACATCTGATCAGCCCCAGAACAACTGCTCAGTTCAAACCCTTTGCACTTTATTAATATCTGCATAAAAATCTGCAAACCCGTCAAGAAACAAATCATCTCTGACCCACATCTAATGCAAACAGCTACAGAGTAATTCAGTTTGTGTGCCATTTAGAGGACATTTAGATGTGGAAAGATTCAAATAAAGGCACCGCAAGAAGATAGAATCAGAATTATGTCCATTCAAAAGTAGTAAATATACAGTAATATCCATAAATTAGCAGTTGTGTAATATTTATGGTCTACCATAATGTCGTAATTGTTGTTTAATGATGTGTGAGCTGACGTTGAGTTTTGAAAAATCAAACAAACATTTGAGTCAATGATTCATTTAGTCACTTGATTCTATAATTCATGCTATTAAAGAATCAGCTATTTTGAATGAGTCACTTGAATGAACGATCTTATATTTAAGTTATGAAAGCAAAAAATATCATATAAAGTTATATCTTTCTATGTCAATCAGCTATTGTGAATGAATCATTTGAATTAAAGATTCAAATAAAGGCACTGCACTAAAATATAATAGAAAATGATGCCCATCCAAGAGTAATTAGGGGTTGTGTGAAATGTATTGTCTATCATAATGTTGTATTGTTGTTTTAATCATTTGTGAGCTGTTATTGAGTTTTGAAAAATCAAACAAACAAACAAACAAACATGAGTCAATGATTCATTCACTTAATGTTCTATGATTCGTGCTATAGAAGAATCAGCTATTTTGAATGAATCGCTTGAATGAATGATCTTATAATTCATGTTTTGAAAGCAAAATACCATAAAATATGACAAAGCCAAATGTTATGAGCATGAGCAAAATAAAAATCCCAATATCATTACACAAGTTTAAATGATCCTTTATTTGAGATTCAAATAAAGGCATTCCATGAATATAGAATGAATATTATGTCCAACCAAAATGAATAAATCTACTTGATTTACAGAGTTATGTCTATAGATTAGGGTTGTGTGATATTTATTGTCTATTGTTTATTGTCTATTTATTGTGATATCATATTGTCATAATTATTGTTTTAATGATTTAGTGATTGTTGAGTTTTGGGGGGTGGGGAAATCATTTGAGTCAATGATTCATCCACAGTCACTTGCTTTGTTTCGAAATGAATCATCCAAACAGTTTGAATTACTGATTCTATAATTCGTGCTATTGAAGAATCAGCTATTTTGAATGAATCGCTTGAATGAATGATTTTCAAATTCAAGTTATGAATGCAAAATAGCATAAAATATGATATAAAGTCATATCTTATGAGCATGAGAACCATTTTCCCAGATATCAGCACACAAGTTTAATTGATCCACTCACTTGTTTCTAAGTGAATCAGCCATTTTGATTGAATCGTTTAAATTAAAGACTCAAATAAAGGCACTGCACTAAAAAAAGAATAAAAATTATGCCCATCCAAAAGTAATAAATCTAAATGTTGGATTTATATCCATAGATTAGAGGCGTGTGATATTTATTGTTTAGCATAATATCGTAATTGTTGTTTTAATGATGTGTGAGCTGATATTGTTTATTGTTAGTTAAATTTTTTTTGATCATTTCAGTCAATGATTTATCCACAGTCACTTGCTTTGTTAAATGAATCATCCAAACTGTTTGAATGAATGATTCTATAATTCATGCTATTGAAGAATCTGCCATTATGAACGAATCACTTGAATGAATGACCATATCATTTGTAATGAACACAAAATACTAGAAAATATGGTATAAAGAGTTTATTCCCAAAATATCAGCATGTAGCCATGTTCATAAATGTTGATTATATGCAAATGTGTTACATTTTAGATACAAAATTATCTTTTTTCTAAATGAGTCTCAATACTGTTTTTCTGTTCATACATGAATCATTAGAGTAAACGATTAAATGATCCACTCACTTGTCATTAAGCGAATCAATTGTTTTGAATGAATCATTTGAAATAAAGATTCAGTTAAACACTCATTAAGACAGGAACTTGTTGCCACCTATTCTAAGACGATCTTATTGTCTTATGTATGTATCAATGACAGGCTTAACTTTCTTTGATTAAAAGTGTCTTTGAGATTTGACATTTCAACTTTTGCCTATTTATTCCCCCCAAAAAGCCATAATTATTAACTTCATCTAAACTGCTTGATCAACAGCTATGAAGCTCAGTTCTTGAAGTTTGAGCTCATTAGACTTGAAAAAGAGATTAAATTCATCTTTAACCAATATATCTGGCATCTTCTCAGGAGTTGTACATCTTAGTCAATGACAGAATAATTTGACTGTAATATTCCAGTCTCGTGTTGACTCGTCTGCGCAGGAACTTTCTGTATTCGTACTCGGGTAATACGTTTCAGTGAATGCTGTTATAAATACAGATGAGAGTCTCTCAGCTGAGAATCATTTTCTCTCAGGCACCCTGGACATACAGTCGATATTTATGTCGATCCATAGGGTCATTAAGCCTTATGGATTAATTGGTCTTTACGAAGCAAAAACCGCAAGGACTGCAAAAATGGACCAGTTTTGCAGTGCACAGGATATACGTATATATATATATATTCAAAGAAACTCATATCGCTATCTCATTTCTGTTAGTTTAGTTTCTAAACTGATATTCAGATGGACAACTTGATTTATTTTTGTCACTAATGTTCTCTGACTGCCAGGGTTCATTACAACTCAAATGATCAGTTCTTAAATATACTTACTTCATGATATTTGTACAAAAACGAATCAAATTTGAGATGACGTGAATAAATCAAATGAACTCAAAATCAACCACTTTCCATTACAGTTTAGATAGAGAATATTTCCCAAATGATGTTTAACAAAGAAAGAATTGTGGCCCCGGGTCTGGGGGTTGCCTAAAAAAAAAAACTAAATAAATAAATCACTCCCAACTCCAAGAACAATTTAATATTTCATCTAAAGTTATGGCAGCACGGTGGTGGAGTGGATAACACATTCGCCTCACAGCAAGAAGGTCACTGGTTCGAGCCCCGGCTGGGTCAGTTGGCAGTTCTGTGTGGAGTTTGCATGTTCTCCACGTGTTTGCATGGGTTTCCTCCGGGTGCTCCGATTTCCCCCACAATTCCAAAGACATGCGGTATAGGTGAATTGGGTAAGCTAAATTGTCCGTAGTGTATGAGTGTGTGTGTGTGTGTGCGTGTGAATGAGTGAGTGTGTATGGATGATGCAGATGGGTTGGGTTGCAGCTGGAAGGGCATCCGCTGCGTAATACATATGCTGGATAAGTTGGCGGTTCATTCCACTGTGGCGACCCCTTTTCAGGGACTAAGCCGAAATGAAAATAAATGAATGAATCTAAAGTTATGTATAGGTTCTTCCAGATAAGAAATTACATTACAAACCATAAAGAAAAAGCTCTAGTTATGAAAGAACCAAATAAAATAAAAAAAATATTTTATAAATATTGCAGAAAAAAAACCCATTCCAGCTAAAAGACACGTCTCCCATTTATACAAAAGATTAGTAACTAATACTGTACAAAATACAGATCATGTTAAAGGAAAATGGGAACTAGAACTAAATACCATAATTGAGGATGAGGTCTGGATTGAGTTATGTGAAGGATGTCATAAAGGAATTAATAGTCAATTATGGAAAGAATTTGATTGGAAAGTAAAAATTAGGTACTTTAATACTCCTTTTGCAATTTCTACATATGTAAAAGGACAATCTGTTGCTTTGTGTTGGAGAAAATGTGGTAAAATTGGAGACCATACCCACATTTTTTGGGACTGCCCTAAGAGTCAAGAATTTTGGAAAAATGTTAAAAAAGAAACAGATAAGATATTAGATATAGAAATACCCCTCGATTGACTTGTAAGGTTCTCCTGTAAGGGGTTAAATTGTTGGGGAAGGGGTTGTTCTGGAAAAACAAAAATCATAAATAAAAAGAAAGAAATTTTTCACAGTATTTCCGATAATATTTTTTCTTCTGGAAAAGTCTTGTTTGTTTTTGTTTTTCAGCTAGAATAAAAGCAGTTTGTTTGTTTTTTTAAAACATTTTAAGGTCAATATTATTAGCCCTCTTAAGCAATATTTTTTTCCATTGTCTAAAGAACAAACTACTGTTATACAATAACTTGCCTGATTAACCTAGTAAAGCCTTGAAAAAAAATTGTCCTAAGCTGAATACTAGTATCTTGAAAAACATCTAGTAAAATATTATGTCCTCATGGCATCATGGAAATTGGGGAACAAAATATACAGGGTGGCTAATAATTCAGGAGGGCTAATAATTCTGACTTATGCTAAAACTATAATTCTGGTGAAACTGCCAGTGCAGTGTTAGCGTTGCTATGGAGATGGCTTCCTCACCCTAATCAACACACCAAACGTGCTGATCAGGAACAGCTGCAGCTCATTGGGAGAGGAAGACGGCGTGCGCGCACACACACACACACACACACACACACACACACACACACACACACACACACTTAATATAAACTACAACTATACTAAAATAACACTGGAAATATTTAGTTGAAATTGATGTAATAAAATAATTAAAACAGGGCGACACAGTGGCTCAGTGGTTAGCACTTTCGCCTCACAGCAAGAAGGTCGCTGGTTTGAGTCCCGGCTGTGTCAGTTTGCATTTCTGTGTGGAGTTTGCATGTTCTCCCCGTATTGGTTTGGGTTTCCTCCTGGTGCTCTGGTTTCCACCACAGTCCAAAGACATGCGCTATAGGTGAATTGAATAAACTAAATTGGCTGTAGTGTATGTGTGTGAATGTGTATATGGATGTTTCCCAGTACTGGGTTGCAGCTAGAAGGGCATTCGCTGTGTAAAACATATGCTGGATAAGTTGGCGGTTCATTCCGCTGTGGCGACCCCTGATGAATAAAGGGACTATGCCGAAAGAAAATGAATGAATGAAAATAATTAAAACCCAAAACAACAAGTGCTATAAACATAAAAATAATAAAATAACTAAATTACTGAACCAAGTTGAATTACAATGAAAGCAACAACAACAACAACAATAATAATAACAATAATAATAATAAAAAACAACAACAACAGTATCTCAAAATAGAAAAAAACCCTATTTTTTTTTATCCCAAAATCAGCACAGAAACGGCAGAAAACATGCACAGGTTATTAGTATAATGTGACGCTGCTGTGAGTCTTCCAGCATCTAACTCTAAATTTAATACAAGCACCTTGAAACGACAAAAAAAAAAGGATTGGCTTTTTCTGAAGTGGCATGCCATGAATCCAGATCTATATCCCACTGCATACTAATGGGAGAGACCTGAAAACAACAGTCGAAAGGTTTTAGCCTTTGAATCTGAAGTGCTTAGCTGAAGAAAAATGGTGAATCTGCTGGAACAGAGATGTCTCTGGTGTCTCTGTTTATTAGAAGTCACAGTCCAAAGGCACAGCAACCAAACTTAAACTCTCACGACAATTATATCGTCCTGGCTGTGTGTTTTTAGTTCACCACAGCGAGGAAATAAACATATGGATGAATTGCTTAAGAAAATGCCAATATTTTTGGCCATGAGCGTAAATGGAGGAACAGCTCAGAGTAAAGAGTCTTGATTAATGGCAGAATGATGATTGATCATGAATCACTCTTCGAGGGCTTAAAATGCAGCTGTAAGTGAATGTTAAAGATCTGCAAAATTTCAAAGATTGAAGTCCAGGATAAATGGAGTTCGAGTACTGCCTGAAGTCAGTCATTTCTGTCTCATTTCCTGCGCAAAACTATGACGGTTTAACAAATTAACTGAATTAGCCAGTCTATGGTCAACCTTGGCTGCCTGTGAACACGGTCTACTTTGACCATCAAACACTGTAGTTTTATCCGAGACTGGAAAAGTTTGGTTTGTGTTGTCGACATGTCAAAATGAAGTTCATTGTTCCTGTTTGCATCATTGTGTTTACAGGTGCGAGATGAAATTCAGGTATGGTAAAATTCATTTGTTTTTACAGTCAATTCAAAGGTTGAACATCACTACAAATCATCTGACCAATCAGAGCAGAGAAAGGCAATTTAAATTGAGTAATTTAGCATATGCTTTTATCCAAAGTGACTTACAAATGAAACTGACCAATAAGAGCAGCGTATGGTCGTCTGACCAATCAGAGGAGAGAAGAGCTATATATGCAATCAGAATGAAAAAAAAAAAAGCCAAGCAATGCTGACCAATCAAAACAGAGTAGTGCCATCTGACCACTCGGAGTATGCCATCTGACCAATCAGAGCAGAGTAGTGTCATCTAGTTAATCAGAGCAGAGAAGAACCATCTGACCAATCAGAGATGAGTAGTGTCATCTGACCAATGAGAGCAAAATAGAGCCAACTGGCCAATCAAAACAGACTAGAGCTATCTATACAATCAGTACAGTGAAGAGTCAACCACTGCTGGGCAGTGACATTTGACCAATCAGAGCTGAGTAGTGTCATCTGACCAATCAGAGCAGAGTAGTGTCATCTGACTAATCAGAGCAGAGAAGAGTCATCTGACCAATCAGAGATGAGTAGTGTCATCTGACCAATGAGAGCAAAATAGAGCCAACTGACCAATCAAAACAGACTAGAGCTATCTATACAATCAGAACAGAGAAGAGTCAACCATTGCTGGGCAGTGACATTTGACCAATCAGAGCTGAGTAGTGCCATCTGACCAATCTGAGCAGAGTAGAGCCAACTGACCAATAAAAGCAGAGAAGAAGCAACTGACCGATCAAAGCAGAGCAGAGACATCTATCCAATCAGAACAGTGTAGAGCCATCCAGCGCGGAGTAAGTCCGTCTGACAAATTATAGCAGAGTAGAACCAACTGACCAATCAAAGCACTGCAGAGCAGAGCCATCTATCCAATCAGAACAGAGTAGGCTCTGGGAAAGGCAGTGTTTAGAGAGACTGGATTGCTGAACCTACCAGTCAGTACAAGTCAGATCAGACAATGCAGAACTTGCGATGCAATGAATATTATGGAGGAAATTAAAGTGATTTTATGTTTTGGTAAGGAGACCTTCGAAACAAAATAAGGAGCTTCAAAATAGCACGACACCCAATACAAGACACCACCAGCCAAGATGAACAATCTGTCAAGTCTAATCACATTGAGAGCTGTTTGTATCCATCCAGCTGCTAATTGTACCTGGAATACCGCTGAAGCAGAACAGCGAGTGACAAATAACTATATTATTAAAGAAATCAATGCCCTAATCCCAAGGGCAGAACAGGCATATTTCAGGGTTCTTACACTTTTTCCAAAGTCAAATTTAAACACTTTCCAGATGCATTTCCAAACTTATTCCAGCACATGACATATTTACATGTACATACTTCAGCACATTATATCAGATGCTAATCGTTATTGTATTCTATAGTATAGCATAGTATTCTAATTGCATTGAATTACTGTCATTTGCTCTCCTAAATGTCATTTATTTGCATTATATGTCATCTTTTATTGCTAATTTATATTTATTTTAAATTTCAAAGGGCAGAGATAAAAAAATTAAAACAAGACAGAAGGTTTAATTTTATGCAAATAGCTTTATTTTAAGTTGTCAATTATTATTACCTATTTGATATGATAAATTATTACAAAAACAACACAATCTGCTTAAGTCGTGACGGTGATGTCGGTGACGTATGGAAGACTGTTTCCGGGTCCAAGCCGCTACTCATTTGAATAGAGAAAATATTTGTTTATGGCCACTTTTTAGTCATATCACAGATTAAAGTGAATTTTATATAAAATCATGGTGTACACAACAGTCTCTGGGCTTGCTGCATCACAAATACCAAAATGTTAACAATTTATAAAAAAAAACAATCACTTTCTAGCCATCTGATATGGCATGGATATATATATATCGTGATCGCAATCACGATCGAAAGTAATACATTGCTTTGTAAACGTTAATTATTACCATTTTAAAGTCTCCCCATACAGTTTGATATAGCGCTTGGACCCGGAAGCTGCTTCGCGTGACGTCACACTTAACAAGCGGGTTACATTTTCAAGCAGTTTCAAGCACTTTAAATTCTAACCACTCTTCAAACCTTGAAAACACTGGTTTAAAATTCAAGCAAGGATTTCCAGCACCCGTATTGGAAATATGTGCCCAGGGCTACTTGAGAACTGTGGAATATGTACCCTGGCTACGTCTGCTTACCGTTTTCATTTCACAAATACACCAGAGGCCGCGGTGTACATTTTTGACAATCTCAAATACAGTAATGGGGAACGTTTTCTCATATGTGCCATTTCTCGTAAATCCACCAGAGGCTGCTGTGTACATTTCTTCGGCTGGTCGTCGTGCATAATATATCAGCTTGATATCGACTGACCCACACACTGCCTTCCCTAAACCCAACCCATAGTGTGTTTTTACCACAATTTCACACTGCTTTTTGGGGGGGGTTTGTTTACTTAGTTTCTGGAACCATCCTTCGCCTGACACGAACCCAAACGGCAAACCAGTCATGCCGAAAAAGCTGTCCATACAGAGATAAGCGCTCAGCATTACCACCCATACACTCAAAAAAAATGACGTTTGCTGTTTGTTCAAACTGTTTATTTAAAATGACCTGGGGGGGTTTTTTCCCACAACTTAATTGTTTTATGTTTAATCCACTTAAATTTGTTAAAGCCAATAAGTTAACTTAATTCCTTCATGTTGTCCCAATACTAATAGATTGTGTGGAACCCAGCATTTTTTACTTTACAGTATAGAGTTAATTTTACACACAAAATGCATCCATATATGTAAATCCAGGCACATACTTCTCGGTTCTCAAAAATGTAGCCCTTGGCACATTTTCCCAATGAGTCTGTGTTGCGTATTATTTACAGTCTGTAACCGTACGCCATTTAGAGCAGCCTGGTGAAACTCTAATGATAAACTGTACACTTTAATGATCAAGGAGTATCAGGGAATAAAAAGTCACATGATCAACCTTTACCGCACACCTGTGAATTACAGTCTTCAGAAAGCAGCAGCTCTTCTCTGGGTACACTGTGTTCATTTTCCGAAGGACGTCTGCTGCTTCTGTACTGCATAATTCCATTAAAGCACCACTGTGAACTTTATATGAGGTTTCATTCAATAAAATACATGCGCTTAAGCGCTAATTTGAAAACAGAATTTTAATGAGCTGGAGTGGAGTAATAAGCTCCACCGCTGCGTCTCTAGAGCAAACGCCTGTTTCTGTGAATGAAGCTCTGAATATGACATTTTGAAACCGAGAATCTAATGTTTTTATTTTTTAAGGCCAAATTATATGAGAACATTTTCTTAGAGCTTTAAACTAAATCTCAAATGATTTGTTGTGCGTGTAACATTTAATTGCAAATAAAGCTACCATAAAAGTGAAACAGTGTAGTTATGTAAGCTGTAGTGATATGTATTCATTTTGTTTATTTTGTATACATTTTCAATCATCCATTTTTCATCGGCTTAGTATCTGATTAATCAGAGGTCGCCACAGCGGAATAAACCGCCAACTACTCCAGCATATGATACCCAGCAGATCCACTTTCAGCCACAATCCAGTACTGGTAAACACCCATACACTCTCACACAAACTCATACACCACGGCCAATTTAGTTTACTCAATTAACGTATACTGTATGTCTTTGGACTGAGGGGGAAACCGGAGCACCCGGAGGAAACCCACGCCAACATGGAGAGAACATGCAAACTCCACACGCCAAATGCCAACTGACCCAGCCGGGACTCGAACCAGCGACCTTGCTGTGAGGAGACAGTGCTAACCACTGAGCCACCGTGCCAACCCCGTATACACTTTAATTTTAAAATCATGTCTTAATCTTAGTTATTTCGTTTTTGGGTTAATACTCCAAATATTTTATTTCTATTTGACTAAATATTACAAATTCAATTGATTTTGTAAATTCTGCATATTATTAAAACATAAAAATGTATATCTTTTAATATTTAAATATATATTTGTATATTTATAATAAAAAATATGTAGTTCTAATAAAATGTCAAAATAATTAAATGCATGAATAATAATATAAATGAATATAAAACGGGAGAAACCAACAAAATATCTGAACATTTTTAAAAATAATTTTCCTAAAAATGCCTACAAGGTGAAAGGAAGTCCAGATTTCCAGATTTATGATAAATATAATTATAATGATGAAGATTATGGTGAAATTCAGAGGTTATTTGATAGATATAACTTGTTTAACCCGGTCTTCTGACCTGCTGATCAAGCTGGTTTAGCTAGTTAAATTAACACGTTCTATATTTTGTTAGGCGACACTGTGGCTCAGTGGTTAGCACTGTCACCTCACAGCAAGAAGGTCACTGGTTCGAGTCCCGGTTGGGCCAGTTGGCATTTCTTTGTGGAGTTTGCATGTTCTCCCCGTGTTGGCGTGGGTTTCCCCCCCAGTCCAAAGACACGCGGTACAGGTGAATTGGCTGTGGTGTGTGTGCGTGTGAATGCAAGTGTATGGGTGTTTCTTAGTACTGGGTTGCACCTGGAGGGGCATCCGTTGTGTAAAATATATGCTGGATAAGTTGGCGGTTCATTCCGCTGTGGTGACCTCTGATAAATAAAGGGACTAATACAAAGAAAAATGAATAAATGTTTTGTGCGACCTTAATCTTCGCTCTGTCGACTTCTGATGTTGAAAATTCAACTGTGCAGTTTAACAGCGACTTATTGTCTTCAGATTTGATTTCAGTAGTTTGAAACAAAATATTAGTATAAGAATTGATATACGTAGAATTCAGTCTGTAAAATAACAGATAAAGTACTGGAAATGTATTACTAGATAACTGTACCATAATTTACACCACCAATCCAGGCAACAGATCACTTCAAATGATTAAAAACGTTTAAAAAGTAACTTTTTTTTAACTTTTCAACATCAAAATTTGTCAGAGGAAATATCGAGATCCCACGATGCAATTCAAAACCCTAAATAAATCCAAAAACATATCATAAATCAATAATAAATCCATATTTTGTCAGTTTGCGGTTCAAAAAAAATGCTTAAAACTTAACAACAAACTCACAAACCCACAAAGTCAGCTTTAAGATGTATTTTTCAGTATTGTCTCCGATACATTTATTTACTCCAACCTGCAGCACATAAAGCTCCTTCTCCATCTTATATAAAGTTTGCAAAAAAAAATCCCTCAATAGGCCGCAAACTGCAAAGCTGCACAAATCGATGGCTGCCAGAAGATGTTTTGTCCTTCAGCTCATTGTGAATGGAGATAAATCAGTCGTGATCCCCCGTAGAGCACTTATTTTGAGCTTAAACTCTAGTTTCTTCACAGGAGGACGACTTGTCCTTGTCTGTTTCCACATTCAGACACACACTTCAGGGCTCCGGCTGTCTGTAAAGCTCACACACCGCCGAGGATGTGATTTTAAAGTTTGATCCGCAGCCCAGCGCAGGCTCCTGACATGATTTAGTGATGCGCGGAGGATCAAAACCCTCTCATATCACACACACACACACACACGCGCGCTGAGTCGACGCACTCAATAAAACTGCTATGATGCATTCGATAAAAGGCTTGAAAAAAGCTCGATCCAATAATAATAAAAAATTCTGGACTTTGAGGTATTATCTAGTTTCTTTTGTCTCTCAAAATACTATAGAAGTCAACAGGTGTTTGTGTTTGCATTTAAAGTTAATGATTATCAAATAATTCAGCCATTCATTTATTTAATTAAGGATTAGGTTTGAAAAGATTAAATGTATACATATAATTATTGATATATAATTAAATAAGTCATTCATAAATATACATTTACACACTTATCTAATAATAAATTAATATATAATAATATTACAAAATATTTTATGCTTAATGTTGTTCTTAAAATGATATATTTTATTAAGTAATTAACCAATTTCTTAGGGGAAACACGACGGCTCAGTGGTTAGCACTGTCACCTCACAGCAAGAAGGTCGCTGGTTCGAGTCCATTTACATATTTGATATATTTACATAGACATATTAACAATAGGAAATTGACAAATTATCTTCATAAAACAAGATAATTACTTAATATTCTAATGACATTTGACAAAATAAAATGTATCATTTTGAATCACACAATGTCATTTTAGCTAATCGCCATAAATACAATAAGACATCATATTTTAGTCCTCATATTTACATTTTAATCTCCAATTCAAAATTATGCTGGACTTCCTCAGATTAAGCCTACATAATTATGTATTACATGTTCAATATATGAATTTCTAAAACAACCAAACCTTTGGCTGTGGAAAACAATTCATCTCTTTGCCAGCAGCGCCATCTTGTGGCCATCTTTCTCAAACGGCACAAAAGTCATGCTAAAAACTCGCGTGTCCAGAAATGACTGATTTTACCCGGACAAAGAGATAATCAGTAAAACAGTTAAATGCACAACAATCAGACGAATATGCTGAAAACGCCAGTATGTTCCCCAAACACTATAACTGCAGGATAAACAGTGACTGCTTATAAACAGTGATGAAAGATCGAAATGAGGATTGAGAAGATCTGCTTGTGTATTCCCCAAACACATGCGTCTGCCGGGAGAAGCAGAGAGTCGGTAAATAACAGATGCCAGAGCCTCCAGAGCCAGAGAGAGAGAGAGAGAGAAACAGAGCTATTCTGTCACTCACAAGTACAACATCAGTTTTATAAAGTCGCTATGAAACGAAAGTTAAGATAGTTTTTTTCTTTCTTTCGGTGACGTACATTAGCACAGGGACTTTTAATTTTCAATAAACCAACTCAAGCGCTTCCGGTAAAGTGTCACGCCATTAAATCGCCTCGTTTACGATTAGATTTCTTTAAAAGGGGACCTATTATTGAAAATAACATTTATAAGGGGTTTGAACACAGTTTTGTGGTAACAGCGTGTGAATATAACCAGTTTCTGATGGTACAAATTTATTAATTATATATTTTTATAATCATACTTGATAAAAACAGTCTGCAGGAAAGCCCCGCCCATTAGTGATGATCTCTCCCTCATTAGCATAGGAGTTTAGTCGGTACATAATTTGTAAATTGTGTAGTAAACAATTTTTGGAACACAACCATGAAAAAAGTCACCGTTATGGATGCCCAACACACAATTTAAGTTTTCCTAGAACATGACATCACTAAACGGTGATAGCGCAAAAAAGAGCATCAAATTTCTGAATGGTCTTTTATTATTTTGTGCCATATATGGGTCAATTTTGGCTAAAAAAACCCCCCATCAACATGTATATACAAATTGACATTCAGTTCACTTCACTATTACATGCCAAGTGAAAAAACAAACAAACGTCTCACTCTGTCTAATCTTCAAGAAGAGCCCACAGTTAGCTCTTCCGTCATGTTTTCTGGCTGACTTGAGATCGATTTGCTTCGGTCTCCTGGTACCCTGATCCAGGGGCGCAGTTTCAATCTTCTCGAGATCTCTTTTGATCAGGCTCTTTATCAGATTCACTCGTGGTTTTGAAAAATAAAAATATGCTTGACTGCCTCTTTGCCAATTTGAAAATACAAATATTATTTAGTTAGGCTACTACGCCATTGTTTATTTTCGCTGCTCACTGCACTCGAAACAATAATCAACTACACTGTAAACCCGAATAAGTTGGCAAAACTCAAAAAATTTGAGGTAATCAGTTACGTCAAATTTTTTAAGTTATGAAATTTAAAATTTTAAGTAAACAGAACCATCAAGTTTTGAGTTTGTTGTACTCATGCAAGGTACTTTCTCCTAACTTAAAATACCCAAGTTACCCTGCTCATACGTTTTAATAGCAATTAACTTAATTTTTTTAATTTCTTCCAACTTTATATACGGAGTTACCCAGCTCATACATTTTAATAGCAATTAACTTAATCTTTTTAATTTCTCCCAAATTTAAATACTTAGTCACCCAGCTCATACCTTTTGATAAACATGAAATTTTAAATAAAATTTTACAAATGAAATTAGCCATATTTATAATCTGTAAATCCCAAAAATTTATCAAAATGCATTTGTAATTTTAAACAAACACACAATACCATTTTTGACATTTATTTTTAAATAAAGTCCAACAGGTAGCTTCAATTTTAAATTAATACCAACATGAAAGTTTACAGTAAACAAACATGTTAAAAATGTTAAACAAACAGAATTTGAAAAAGAATAAAAAAAAAAAGAATTTGACAGTAACAGCTTTACAATAAACACTATTCTGAAATGAATAAGGATTGCCTAAAATGCAAATATGAGACTATCACAAAATTTGTTACTGAACATACTGTCTTTTTAGTGTTCTATATGATATATTAAATCAATATGGCACCTATAAATTAACCCTTTTAAAAGGGTGCAAAATCTCAGGGGAAAGAAATAGAACAAACAAAGCACACACAAAAAAACAGGATGCCAAAACAAAAACATTTTGCAGAATTATTGAATATCCTAATAATAATAGTACATTAAGTATAAAACTTACAACCTTGAGACATTCGTAAAAAAAATATTAATAAAAAGTAAAATTGTGCACATTCTGTGAAGTGACTCCTGTATAGTTAAAACTACACTCAGACAGAAAAAAGGTCACTGGGACAGTAACTATCAAATAAAAATTATGTATATAGGGATAGTCATGATATAGTCATGTATAGTCAGTTTTTCATTGTTTGTGCCACGCGAAACATTTTGCGCAAATTCATAGGTTTTCCCAAGTCCTTTAGGATATTTAGTGTGAAGAGCATACATGAATCCAAATAAGACAAGAAAGGCATCGGGAAGTTGGCTGTAAGTGGTGACCAATTAATTCTTCAGGACAACGGAGAGCCTCACTGGATGCGGAACAGCAGCTTTTCATTTACAACTGTAAGCAAGGCCACTGGAGCAACCTCAGTCAGCATCTAAAAATATAATTCAAGGACATTAATGTTAGGACATTATCAACACGACTGAGCCAATACATGATTCATAAACTAGTGGTAGTTATACATATATGTTAGTAAGTAAAAGTTGCCCCTCAACCTTCATTTTCACAATTAGGCATGTTCTATTGCAAAGATGAAGGAATTCTTACCAGGGTGGTCCTAAAGAATCCCAAGTCTTTGTCATGCAGCAAGACCAGAAGACCTTTGATAACAGTAGTCTGTCGTAACCTGACATCATGCAGTTCTTGCAAAGGTGGAAAAATAAATACATTTTCAAAAAGAAAAATCTAGTTATATTTTAATGAATACTTTAACACATGACACAAAACATACCTGCTAATTACGAACATTTAAAAGATTCTGCTGTCTTGTCAGTCTTGAATGCTTTTTTCCTTAAAATTGTAATTAAACGAGGTGCTGGTCCAGTTGTGAAAAGAACCTTTGTAGAAAATTCTCATTTGTTGCACGTTGGTACTCTGCAAACAGCTAAACAAAACAAAATAGAATTTCATAAAACAAAACCACATCACAAAATACAGAACAATTGCTAGAAAAAAATATTTAATATTATTTATTCTTTCTTTTTTATATACCTCAGATGAAAATCATGTGTTGTGCATTTCCTTGCACGGTCAGCTTCAACAACACGCAGTATCATTGCACAAGACACTGCTCGCTGATGTGCTATGGGAGTAGGATTTTTTTTTTTAATTAATGACTCATCAATACATGGCTTAATTTTGAAATATTTATTTTAACTGGATATGCCAAGCATAGCAGTACAAAATATATATTTTACCCACCTTTTACATGCCTCCAATGTGTGTAACTGGTAAGAACCTCTTTGTAGTCAGCAATAACGTCCTTCAATTCTGTATGCACACAAATTCACAGTGTCATTTAGTTGAGAGTGCAAGTAGTAAATATTACATTAGCTGATTTCAAAACTATGCAGAAAATGTATGTCTTTAATGATGCCAATTAGAATTAACAAGATTAACATGTTACAATTGCACGATATCTTACATTAACCTCCTAAACGGTTAACAATAGAGCTGGTTATTGATCCCGTTTCGATTTGATAAATACAAATTTAACTTAAACAGTATTAAACATTTCTAAAACTGAATAGGATGAACAAAGGAATTTAAGGCTTGTTTTTAAAAGCTTTTGCACCACCTAGGTGGCTTGTTTAAGATTATTTTACATTTAAGAATATCTAACCATAATATACACAATATTATCCAGTGTACATTATAGCTTTACCTTCTCGTCTCAAAGAAGTCCACAGATAAGCATACGCTTAGAATATTTTGTTATAGATAGGCCTACTTAATTGTTTGTATTTTTTCCTTGTTCCTCTCGCAGTAAACATTTTTAAAATAGCTTGAAAGAAAAACGTTTAACATACATTTGACTAAAATGACATTTTAAATTTAACTGATCGCATTAATCAGGTAATAATTAATATGCAGAGAAACTGTCTCGAGCACATGGAAATAATGGGTGTTGATTAGTGCTGCTCTGTACCTGCTCAGGTGAGGAGCGCAGCTCAAATGTTCTCTGTCACATAGGTCTGCATGCAACAAGCTGCGTGTGAGATCAAAATCTAGCGTTTGAGATCAAATTACTCGGGACACGCCTCATCAAAAAATGCTGTTTAGTATTTAGTAATTAGAAAGTTATGAATAACGTTACCTCTCTTGCGCTTTCGGTCGTGGCTGCAGATCGCGAAAACAATTCCACATTCTCATACTAGAAGTAGTTCAGCGCCATGACATTTTATGCGCCTGATTGAGTGTGCGCGCTGGCGTCTCTATGACAACGATATATACAAAAAAACATTAACGGCTGATCCTCGCGCCAAGATTTTAAATTTTTACATATGCCGATTTAATTTTTTTCTGTCGTTAACACAGTCTGTCAGAATGTAAAGTTAACATATTACAAATAACGTTACACTGATTCTAACTTTTCAAACAGTTACGTTAATGTTAGTTAGCAACAAGTAGGGCTAAACGAGTTTTCTGTAATGCAACACATGTAAACGCATTCTGACCAACTCTACATTACATTTATCTGTTACTGTGGTTATATAGATTAAAACATTAATTTAATATTTCTTGGATTTGTAAATATTGTACTTACTGTAGCTGAAGCGAGGCCGATCCGCCATCTTGCAAAAAAAGGAATGAGACACGAGCGTGTACGTGAACCTGGATGACGTCAGACGCAAAATCACTTAGCTGAAAGATTTTGAGTTAATGAAACTTTAAAAGAGACACTTTGTCTAAATTAAAGCAGCAAAATTGTTCAGCTTACTTGAAAGGTTTAATTTTTACAAACTCAAAAATAAGAAAAAGTTCTAAATACTCATCAAGGTTAATTAAGATAAACGAATTGTAATTATTTAAGTTAATAGAACTCAGTTAAATTAATTAGTTACAGCATTAGGGTTTACAGTGTAATGAGAGTGATTGTAAATGTAAGAAAGCTGATTGGTCGAAAATATTGTGTGCCAATAGTTAAACGTGACTGCTGCTTTAACTTCAGCATGGTGATTACCTTTATGTGTGTGCGCGCACACACCCAATCAACACAGCGTTGCTCTGTGTTTTTCACTCTCATTTATTCACATTCTCTCTCTCTCTCCCATGCACACATGCAGGTATTCCCCATCCACAAGTTAATGCCGGGTCAATTAAAATAAATATGCAAAACATGAAAATCTGACATTTTCCGGAACAGGATCCGTCAAGATCCGGCTCAAATTAAGCACTGAGGTTAGTCTTGTTTTTGAATCTGCCACTATGCTGACACATAGGCATTTGTAGCTCCGCCCTCTTTTGAAAGAGCACAATTTCATTTGAATTTAAAGTGACAGTCACCAAAATTGCACAATTAGGATCAAAGCCTAAAAGTTATAAAACATTATTTGTGTGATATTTTGAGCTCAAACTTCACATACACACTCTTGGGATATCAGAGACTTAATTTACATCTTGTAAAAAGTGGCATAATAGGTCCCCTTTAAAAACCAATGACGTTTACAGTCTGATTGGTATGCGATTTAAAGTGTGTCTCAAACTGGACAAGGAGCACTGCATTCCATTCTTCTGCGCTATGTCTTTAAAATATGGAAGTTTATTTTACCACAGTATTTTCAGTAGCTTTCCTGTAAAAAGTAAAAGAAAGAAAGAAAGAAAAAGAAAGAAGAGAAAAGGAAAGAAATAAATGAAACAGAGAAAGACAGACAGAAAGAAAGAAAGAAAATAAAAAGAAAGAAAAAGAAAGAAAAGGAAAGAAAGAAATGAAAAAGAGAAAGAAAGAAAGAAAGAAAGAATGAAAGAAAGAAAGAAAGAAAGAAAGAAAAAGAAAATAAAAAGAAAGAAAAAGAAAATAAAAAGAAGAGAAAAGGAAAGAAAGAAATGAAAGAGAAATCAGAAAAAAAGGAAGAAAGAAAAATGCTAAAAAGAAAGAAAGAAAGAAGAGAAAGAAAGAAAGAAAGAAAATAAAAAGAAAGAAAAAAAGAGAAAGAAAAAGAAAGAAAGAAAGAGAAAGAAAAAAGAGAGAAAGAATAAAAAGAAAAAGAAAGAGAAAGAATAAAAAGAAAGAAAAAAGAAAAAGAAAAAGAAAGAGAAAGAAAAGAAAGTAGAAAAAGAAAAAAAGAAGAAAAAAATTAAAGAGAAAAAGAAAGAAAGAAGAGAAAGAGAAGAAGAAAGAAAGAAAGAAAGAAAGAAAGAAGAGAAAGAGAAAGAAGAAAAAGAAAGAAAGAAAAGGAGAAATAAAAGAGAAAAAAGAAGAAAAAGAAAGTAAGGAATAAAAAGAAAAAGAAAAAGAAAGAAAGAAAGAAAGAAAGGAAGTAGAGAAAAAATAAAAAGCATAGAAAGAAAGAAAGTTTGTAGTTCATCATAACTCTGTCTGCAAGCGCATCGCTAATATAAATATGATTTAAGTGAAAGAGGAATCCAAATTATTTTCAGCCATTTAAAAAGATGATCAATAAAGCATGAAACCGGAAGATGATCTGCTGTTGGCGAGTGTGAGGTGAGGATATCATTACATTACAGAACATGAGCAACATCATGACCAATGTTCACTCGGCTCATACCACAACACTGCTGGACAAAGAGCTATTGATCAAATTAGGCATGTGTCCATTGCATCAGACACAACCAGCTGAGCTCTGACGGATTCATTTCACGCACACACACACGCGCACACACACACACACACACACACACACACACACAGATGATACGATCCCATCTGAAATGACCATTACATTCACAGGCGGTGAGCATTAACATCCCAGGTTACAGCAGACGCAAATTAAACATCATTAGGTGAGCACAGAACAGCCAAATGTTCAACCCAGGGGTATTAATCATAATCTAAATTAATTATAGACGCCTTAAAGGAGATCTGAGATGTCCGCACATGCATTTAAGCAATCACTGCCTAGATTCTCAGAAGATACAGAGCTGGATGACTCTGGATATGCTGGACAAATAGAGATCTTTTATTTATTTAAAAAATATATATTTACTAGAGGTTTTGACAATGCAGTTTAGAGTGTATATTTATTATTTCATTATATTTAGGTTCACTTTTAATGAGTGATTCAGTGACTCATAAGACTCACAGAGCTGGATGATTCAGCGTTTTGAACCAATCGTGTGAACAAATGATTCAGTGAGCAATACCTTTTTAAAGTATCCCTAAACTTAAAATCAAAGTTTTTTAATGTGAGTATCAAGACTATATCTATGATCTAGCTTTACCCTTCTATTACATTGAGTCAGTGAATTAGCTCTTAAAGGGACAGTTCACTCAAAAATGAAAAGTGTCCTTGTCCTTGTACTTGTTTCAAACCGGTTAGTTTCTTTCTTCTGTTGAACACAAACGAAGATGCACTGAAGAATGTTGGGGAAAAACAGCCATTGATTTAAATAGTATTTTTTGTCAATAGCTGCTTTATATGCTGCACAATATTCATTTTGGGGTGAACGGTTCCTTTAATTTGAATATTATTTAGGTTTGGTTTTGATGAATGATTCAGTGACTCACGAGACTCACAACACTGGATGATTCAGCATTTTGAACCAATCTTGTGAACAAATGACTCTGGTGACAAATACACCTTTTAGAATTATTCCTAAAATATATATATATATATAT
>CAIGQW010001174.1:7028455-7039741 GCA_903798125.1 Danio choprae
AATAATAATAATAATAATAATAATAATAATAATAATAATAATAATAAAATAAATGCAATACATTAAATGTTTTATTTAGAATCATTATTTACAGTATATATTTAGTAAATATTCTAATAATGTCTTCTAATATTCTGTAATATTCTGTAATGTCTTCTGTATTCTAATAAAGTCTTATTTAATATTGCTTATTTAGAGTTTTCAAACTAACAAACAATCAGATAAGCATTAAAATTAATAATGTGTTTTGTGAAAATGTATTTAAAAAACTAAATCCTACAAATAAAGTAAATAAAACAAACAAATAATGCATGCTACTCTTCTTAAATTGGATAATGCATGTTTAATTTGATGCCAGCATTTCTTTAGAATATAGAAACAAATATAAGCATTGCATGAAATATATATTTCACATGCAACAACTGACACCATGGCACTGGCTTCACTTTAAAATCTTATTATGCTGCCAATATTGCATCTGAGGCCACCGCAGGCGTCATTTCTCCAACAGAGATTGAATCGAACACTGAAAACAAGCAGCTTTCAATATGGCTGCAAGACTTGAGTTCAGAAGAAACACACTGTGGCTCTAATAAAAGTGGCCTCCCTGATGCACTTTGGGGTTTCAAGTAGAATTCAAAAAACCACGTCCACTGGAAGCCACTTAGAGGTATAATTTAGTCCAGCAAAAGAGACTAGCCTGTAAATTAGCTGCGTTTGGTTTGCTGTTTGTGTTTGGAGCGAGTGCGAGTGTTGGCTGGCAGAAACGGCCTCATTAGAGCAGGCAGCTGTTGGCTGTGATGGAGAAGCATTCTGTTCACTCTGAACTGCACTAAATCAATGCCACATCCATACATCCGTGCGTAAATCCCTCATTTCAGCTCACTGTACACTCAACAAATGTTATTGAGGGAACTTAGGCCATGTGCACACGTACACGGGTCTTTTTATGAAGTGAATATTTCAAGTTTTGGTTTTTAAAAGATTGTCCATCAACATGAAAACCGCACTGTGACGCATGTGTAAGTACACATGATATCAAAACTAACCATACTAATTTTGTTAGCTCACATTGTTAGTTTTATGGTGAACAATTCCTCTGTGCATCTCATTAAGGAAAAAAAAACACAATTTGCCCTTGTAATCTAGAATTAAAACCTTAAAATGCACTTCCTGTTTGTTTTCAGTTAAATTGTCAGATTAGGTCTGTCTGAGGTATTGGGCGGGGCTAACATACTTAACCACGCCCCTCCAACTGTTTTGAACGACAAAACAGAAATGGTGAGCAGGAGGTGTCTGTTAGGTTGTAATAACTCTCCCCAAACCCCTTTTCCAATCTTTCTGAATGAAATGCCTACTTTACTACAATCAATCAATTTGCAGTAGAAAAAATAAGCCACGCCCACTGTTTTGTCATTTATTATTCCATTTCTCTAGAAACTGCGTCACAGTAAAAAAAAAAAACAGCTTCCAGTTCATGCGGACTTTAAGGGCACACCAAACCAACAGGGGGAAATAATGACATTTTTATACAGGGTTCACACTAAACACAGAATTAAGTATTTTTGCAAGTAAATTGCTGACAAGTCAATGCAAAGGGAGAACAGAGGCTGATTACCGGTTATATGTGATGCGTTTGCCACAAATGTTTGGTGTAAACCCAGCAGTGTTGTCCAATCAGTTTAAGCATGTACATGTACAACCATTGCACACACTTTGTAAGATTATTTATTTATCAAGTTTAAGGGTCTCTTTAACCCTTGTTTATTTTATTATAAGACATAAGAGACTAGATATTTTGGTTTCAATCGTTTTTGACTATTAAAACTGTTTGCCTTAGTACTGTTGGTAAATTAAAATAAAGTGGTTAAATAAATAAAAATCCTAATGTTCCTAAATGGACTATAAAAAATATTCAATAATTATCGATACAGAATGATATGAAATGTTACATCGTGATATTTTGTTTGCTGTATCAGCCAGCCCTAGATTGAACATAAAACAATTAAGTTGTCCTCCCAAAAAAACTTAAGCGTTGCGTTATTTCAACTCATTTTAAATAAGTAATTTGAACAAACAGCAAAAGTCAATCTTGAGTGTATAAAGCAAAATAATCGGTCCATGTAAGAAATTGAACATGATTTAAAATATTATTAGCTTTAATCCACAGCCTGCTCAAACACTTCCTGCCGCATCTGTGAATGTAGTCCAACTGCAGTCCTTTACCAATGTGCAAGGGCTTTCGTCATTAAAGAGCCCCTATTATGGGTTTTTGAAAATGACCTTTCATGCAGTGTGTAACACAGCTCTAAGTGACGTGAAATATCCAGCTAGGGCTTAAATCTAAAAGTGCACCGTGTTTACAACTATTGATTCATCTATAAAAGAGTCGACTCGTAGTAGTTTGAATGAATTGCCACGATAACAAGTCTTTAGCTGTGCCGGCGTGACATCGATACGCAATTCAAGCCACGCCCATTTGCTGCGCGTGCAAACCCGGGAAAATGTAAACGTCCGGCCCCGCCCACAAACACTGTAGCAGATCCCAGTTGAATCATGTTGTGAAGACGCTGTGCTCTGAAGTGTGAGGGAAAGTTAGTGTTATTTTCCCTACCCAAAGATGTGAAGAGGCTGTGAAGAGTCAGTGTTTGAAGTTTATTTTTGCAAAAATACCTCAGAATTATAGCCCCAGCCTTGTGCTGTGTTCCCGTCATTTTTCTGATGAGTGCTTCAGCAATCAACACACTTACAATGGGCGATTCGTCGGCCGTTTGTTAAAGGATCAGAAAAGTATTGATGTATGGGACATCAAAATATTGATGTATGGAACTTTGCAGGGCTTGACAGGAACTTTACAGTACACAGTTTATGGATCAGTTTCTTCCTCCATTTCACAACTGTAAGTAAGTGCGATAAAATGGTTGCCTCCTTGTTTTCTCTAGCTTGCAAATTATGTATTTAATTGTGTTTTGTTACTTGTAACCGCTTGTACTGTATCTGGTTAACTCTTTATATTCTCATATCACGTCTAAAACCACGTTGAAAACGCGATGCGTGCCGCTATCTTTACGGATTTAAATGCTTTTGTGAGCTCGCAATCCACTGCCGTTTGTTGTTGCTATGGCCACCGTCAGCTGTTCCTACACAATTGTGGCGGTCAAGTTTCAAAATAGTTCAGCTTTTGCCACTGTGTGGATTGATACTGAATGCGTGTCACTGTTTTTACTCATGGTTAAGAATAGAGCAATATGCTGGTGTTAAACTGCATTGCTTTAGTGCACTCCTGCATTGGGCTCACACATACACTCTGCACTCTGACTACTTGTTGATAAGCCGTGCTGGGTATTTCTCTCTGTCTCGTGCTGAACGCAGTCGACCAATCACAACAGACTGGGTCATCGGACCAATCAGCGCAGATTAGCATCACGCTAAGGAGGGGTTTGGGAACATGAATCGCTGAACGAATCATATGGGAGTCGTTGGGATAATATGGTAAAAATAAATGCATATAAGACAATGAAAGCGTTTTTTTGACCTTGCATGCATATCAGACTGTTGTTGGAGACCCCCAAAACCAAAATACGACCCTTTTTAATGCATAATAGGGGCTCTTTAAAGCAGCTGAACTACGTTGTACTACATTTGCACATGCTGCGAACCGATACATTTTCTATCCCTTTAATTAAATTGCAGAAAACTTTTAAACGAAATTGAATTATTGAGTTATTTCAACTTAGTTATATAGATCATTTATATAAATCATTTTTATTTGAAAATTGGCTCTTGTGGAGCCAATAAAACTCAATCCCTTAGTTCTTACAACTACAATTGTCTGTTATTTATTACAGTTCAAACTGCAATTGCTTTAATAATGTCTACAGTTGACTGAGACTGATCTCAAACTGTCATTAGCACACTTGTGGCTCACTGAGTGAAGCAACAAATAACACTGTTTTAATGATGCTGCAAACACCTAAAGCATGAGCGCTACAACCCCAAAACTCAAACCTTCATGAAACTCTTCTAAATCTTTAAACTGAGTGAGGATTAAATTCTAAGAAGCCTTTTGCTTAACTTAAAACAGCTAGAATTACCTTTATTCCAACATCCATGCTGAGAACTACACATCCACTAACCAGGCAGTTACACCAACACAATTCCTTCATGTTGCCCAACACAAAACAATTAAGTTTTAAGTGGATTGAACATAAAACAAAAACTATATTGTCCAAAGAAATACAAGAATTGTGGTGTTTCAGCTGAACAAGAAGCAACAATCTTTTGTTTGAGGGTACATTGAGCACACAAAAGCATCTTTACACCCATCCCATAATGCCCTATCATCATCATCATCTTCTTCCAGATTTCCAGAGCCACAGGCCATCAGCGGGAGATCTGATCAGACATGCCTGCCCTTCAGAAAAAGAAACACCATTTCCATCTGCTGCACAATCTGAACACTTTCAATATTCTGCCATTCAAAAAGGGAAGAAACTCTATCATGTCCATGTTCTTGCGCAGAACTTGGTCTGCAATTGGCATATTATCATTATATATATATGTATTTCTACATTTAATATGTTTTAATAGTATGTTGTATTTAATTTACATGCTTATTCAGTATTGTTTTAATTTAAAAAAATTAAAGTTAACATTTATGAATCTAATTGATTCCTAATTTGTACATTTGATCCAAAATCGTAACAGCAGTCAAGATTTGAAGGAAAAAATGAACAGGAATAAGTGTTGTTTGAGCGCTTTAGTATGTTAATTTAAACATCATTTGTAACGTTATTTACGTGAAATATTTGTATTTTATTATACATTTTCCACAGTGTTTGTGTGCAGTTTAATGTATTTGTGTGGGTGTATTTTTTCAATGTTTAATTAACGTGATAAATGCTATCAAACAACACTAACTCCTGTTTATGCATTTATATATTTAATTCTTATTCATCTCATTTATTAATAATATTTATATTATAAAAATCTTAAACCTATAAATACACAACTTTACATAAATAGTTTTTATTTTATATTAAATAAATTCTATAACATACAAAAACTATTTAAAATACAAATAAATAGAAATAAATTACATAAAACAACATTAAATATAGAACGTTTTGTAATGTAATGTAATGTGTATTTATAAAGTTTTAGATCTAACATTCAAATTATCCAAAATATATATAAGATATAGATATATAATTTTAGATGTATAAATACAAGTATAAAATAACATGGTAATTTCATGGCATTATCTCAAATACTACGTAAATATATAATAAATATTACAACATTCAGTACCTTGGTGTTCTGGTTTAATGCATACTTTACTTGAGCCATAATACTGTATGTACTGTAATATATTTCTCTGAATAGCTACATTAAATATTACCCTATTTAAAGTAAACTACAACGATGTTTGTATGCTCCTCCAGAAAATACACTGAAAATAACCACCACAGCATCTGCAAAACAAAGATTCATCCGAGTGACTCACTACATCTTGCTCATGCACTACAGTAATGCCAGTTTAATGACATGGTCGTTTTTTTGCTGCTCCTGTAAGACATCTTTAATGCCCGGAGAGACCAGAGCAGCTAATGCTATTATGAAGCAAAGCATGCCATCCCATTATTAGGCAGCTTCTGTGTCAGATGCGCTACACTATCACACTGTTTTTTCCTTGCGAAATTACCCTGGAGTGACCAGAACGTTAGCCATAATGCTCTTTCCACTGGTGCCTTGGGTGCGCTAGGTTGGCGGGGAGCTAATGTTTTGAACAGACTAGCTCATTTATGCATTATACAAACAAAAGAGTCCTGCTGGGCATGAAAGTTCCTGCTGAAGTGAAAAGGCCCAAACAGATTGTTGCAGCTACGAGGCTACGACTGCTAGGAACGCTAAAACATTTAGCTACAGTAACTACAGTGCTAATAAGTGTTGCTGCTTTTAACCTTTTTATTTTTTAACATGGTTTTCCAGAAAGTGGCTCGGAAACAACGTAATTATTTGTTTGTTTTTGCTATGTTAGCATGGCCTTGTTAGCCTAACATTTTACTTCATTACTGCTAAATGAGCTTGTTGCTGTTTTTAAACACAAATGTGCCTAACGTAAAGTTTCACTTATTTACTTATTGTAGGAACGCTAATCTTTTTAGCTGTGTCCTTTTTAGAAACTGCAATTATTTTCAAGCGACTCTTGTAAACATTAGATGTAGGAGATAATGAGCTAATGTTTATGATAGCATGGGTTTCATAAGCATTTTATACTACAAGCATTTTTTGGGGCATTATTTTAATATCTTGGGCAAGATAATAATCTTTTTTTGTAACATGGCTTTTTTTAGCCTAAGACTCATTCATTCATTCATTCATTTTCATTTCGGCTTAATCCCTTTATTAATCTGGGGTCGCCACAGCGGAATGAACCGCCAACTTATCCAGCATATGTTTTACACAGCGGATGCCCTTCCAGCTGCAACCCATCTCTGGGAAACATCCACACACACTCAATTCACAGACATACACTACGGACAATTTAGCTTATCCAATTCACCTGTCTTTGGACTTGTGGGGGAAACCGGAGCACCCGGAGGAAACCCACACCAACACGGGGAGAACATGCAAACTCCACACAGAAATGCCAACTGACCCAGCTGAGGCTCGAACCAGCGACCTTCTTGCTGTGAGGCGATCGTGCTACTCACTACGCCAACGTGCAGCCCTAGCCTAAGACTTCGCTTTCTTATTTAGCTTCTGTGAATGTTTCTATGCTATGTTAGCATGGCCTTTTTAGCCTAACATAATATTTCACTCATTTTCTGCTATCTGAGCAATTGTAATAACACTAACCATTGTGCTATGCAGATGTTTTTAGCCTAAACTGCAATTGTTTTTAATACACTCTTGTAAAAAAAAAAAAATCTAACGATCTAATGGCATGGCCTTTAGTAGTTAGCCTTCTGACAGTAAGGAAATTAAGCTACTGTAGTGTATGATTTGCTGTTTTTAGCCCTAACAGCAATTACACTCAAGCATCCTTTTCTAGAAATGATATGAGACAAAGATAATAATCTGTTACATTAGCATGCCTTTTTGTAGCCTAGCATTGTTAGCTTGTTAGCTCAGCTGCTTTAGGAACTCTAAGTTGTTAACCTAATGTTGTTTTGTTGCTGTTTTTAGCCTAAAATATTTCAAGCATACTCTAAACTTACATGGGACCAAGAATAGCATCATTTTTACTTTAGCTATAGAAATGCTAAGTTGTTTAGCTAACATTAAGGTATATTTGCACACCAAATCAACAACTACTTTAAACATAAACTTATAAAACGTAGATAAATCTGATTGTTTAGCTAACTATAAAGCTAATGTGTTTTTCCATATTTCCAATCCACTCTTTAACGCGAGACTAAAATGATCTTGTTTTTATATTAGCAAGGTTATCATAGCCTAGCTTAGCCTGTTTGACTGACTTGCTTATTGACACAGGAATGCTATGTTGTTCCGTCTTTGTTGTTGTTTTAGCCTAAATTGCAAAAAAATGGCAAGAAACCAAGATAATTATTAGATTTCCCTTTAGCATAGCATTCATGGCCTAGCGTAATGTTTTGTCCCTTTTCTTTTAGAAGTAGGAAAGCTAAAAATAACTGTAATAACAATTATTTTATATAATATAATATAATATTATATTATATTATTCATTCATTTTCTTTTCGGCTTAGTCCCTTTATTAATCTGGGGTCGCCACAGCGGAATGAACCACCAACTTATCCAGCATATGTTTTACACAGAGGATGCTCTTCCAGCTGCAACCCATCACTGGAAACATTCCATACACACCCATTCACACTCATACACTGCAGACAATTTAGCTTACCCTATTCACCTATAGCGCATGTCTTTGGACTTGTGGGGGAAACCGGAGCACCCGGAGGAAACCCACGCAAACATGGCGAGAACATACAAACTCCACACAGAAACGCCAACTGACCCAGCCGGGGCTCGAACCAGCGACCTTCTTGCTGTGAGGCGATTGTGCTACCCACTGCGCCACCGTGCTGCCCCATATTATATTATATTATATTATATTATATTATATTATATTATATTATATTATATTAGACACCAAGATAATTATTTATTTTTTTATACTTCATATACTATCACAAACACAGTTTCACTCCCTTATACCATGTTCTTGTTAATAATTACCACGGTAAAACAATTTATGTTCACTTTTTGGATTAAAACATTTCTAAACCATTACATTTTATTGTATGATATAAAAATAGACTATATCAAAATATCGCACCGTTACCATGTCAACACCACAGTATACTTCCGCATTACTTTGGTAAATATAGCCTGTAATCCAAATACATGTAAAACAATCAACTTTAAGTGGCTTTTACGACAAATTAAAATGTGCTCATTAATTACGCCAGCGCTGTCATTAAAACAACGCTCCCATTTACAACATTGATTAGGCCGCAGCATATACTGATGGCTGAAAAACAATCCTGTGTTGAGAAACTGACATTATGTAGACACGCCGACTGCCAACAAAACAATTAGTCTCAGGTCTGGACAGACAGTTTCATCACGACTTATAGACAATCAATGTGGTTGTGCTGCTGTCTCCATAAAGTAATGGACACCAGCCACTTTACACACAAACACTTCTGAATCCAAGGCTGAGCTAAATGACTTTTCGGGATTATTTTACACAAACCTTATCAACCCATCGGCTGCTTTATAGATTGCTTTTGTTGCATTTTATTTTAGGTTTTTAATGAAATGAAATGTATGAACGTGTATTGCAAATCAGAATCAGAATCAGAAAGAGCTTTATTGCCAGGTATGTTCACACATACCAGGAATTTGCTTTGGTGACAGAAGCTTCTACAGTGCAACAGAATTACAGACACAGAACAAAAAAACAGATCATAAATATATTTTAAAAATAGAAGTAAGTAGTGAATGCAAATATGCAAATTGACAAGTGTATGTACAGGTATATTACTATATACAACATTATATGTGCAGCTATTATGTGCAAATTGGCATGTAAAGTATGTTTTAAATAAGTGTATGTGTCTAAAGTGTATAGCAAGTAGTGATGTTTGTCACAATTACTATCATCAAGTGTTCATAAGATGGATTGCCTGAGGGAAGAAACTGTTTCTGTGTCGGGCTGTTCTGGTGCACAGTGCTCTGTAGCGTCGACCAGAAGGTAAAAGTTCAAAGAGGCAGTGTGCTGGGTGTGAGGGGTCCGGAGTGATTTTGGCAGCCCTTCTGCTCGCTCTGGATAAGTACAGTTCTTGGACAGTAGGGAGGGTTGTACCAGTGATTCACTCAGCAGTCCGAACTATTCGACGTAGTCTTTGGAGTTCGGATTGGGTAGCTGAGCTAAACCAGACAGTTATTGAAGTGCAGAGGACTGATTCAATGATGGAAGTGTAGAACTGTTTCAGCAGCTCCTTTGGAAGGTTGAACTTCCTCAGCTGACGAAGTCAGACAAATGTGTGACTAACAAAGCATTCATGTTGGTGTTTTACGTTTGTATTGGTGAACTTTGGATGCCTTAATGCAGCAAATGTAATCATCTGTGACTTAAAATACTAATAATTAATTCAGACTTCAGTATAGTTGAAGGCAAAATTATGAGCCCTCCTATAATGTTTTAATGTTTTAATATCCCTGTCTAACAGGGAGGATTTGTTTCTAACACATTTTTAAACAATGGTTTTAATATCTAATTTCTAATAACTGATGACTGACTGATCATATTTTACTAGTTATTTTGCAAGATAATAGTGTTTGGCTTAAATGCTATTTAAAAGCTTAACTAATTAAGTTAACTACACTGAAATTATTGCCTGCAAAATTGTTGCAAACTATTTTAAAGTGTTGAATTTAAACAAAATTAAATTGAGTGATGTTCAACTTAAATTGATTGTTTAAATTCAGCCCAAATAAATAGTTTCCAACCACTTAACTTAAAAACATTTAGTAAATCCAAGGAATCATCTTTGAATTAGTTTTTCAGTGTAGGCAAATTAGGTTAATTATGCAAGTAATTAAACAATAGTGGCAATAAAAAAACTATTTCACAAGGAGCTAATAAGATTGATCTTTAAACAATAAATAAATTAAATAAAATATATAATTTCAGCAAAACTAAAAGAAATACAACTTTCTCAAGAGGAAAAATAAACATTGTAGGAATCGCAGTAAAAGTTGTGCTCCGTTAAACATCATTTAATATTTAAAAAATTATTATAATTATAATAATTATATTATTTCTCCAATAATAAATGATTAAAAACTGAATATTCTTTATTTATTTGCTGAGATTTAAGAATCTCTGAATATTTAAATCCACATAATTTAAATTGTTTAAATTGATTTATTTAATAATTTCTTTTGTTATTTCTAGTTATATATTTGCAATCAATATTTTTTAAATAAATATTAGGAAATAAATATTTAAAATATATATATTTTTAATAAATATCATAAATATGATAAAATAATTTTTGGACTTTATGACAAATTATCAATAAACTGATGTAATAACATTTTACACATATTTTTAACAGTTTATGATACATTTTTACTAAATCATTAACCTTTTTTAACTGAATCGAAATCAAAATAAAATCACATGAATCTATGCATTAAAACAACATAATGTTTGTTTAAATTAAAGTAGAAAAGACTAAGCTTTTCAAATAAAACTATAAAATAATAACCATTTTCTCCAAATACATTGTGCGTTTGTAGAAACAACCAAACAGCTTCAACTTTGGTTTGATTTTTTAAAGATTTGATTAAATATACAAAAATGAATTGCATCTGATTGTACAATGCAAATTACAAAACATATTAAAACTGCTTTGTTGCTGTTTGTATTTGTGTTCTCGGCTGAAATAATGCACTAATTAAGAGCAGTAACAACTGCACAGCATTAGCGTCTGACTGATGGATATATTTCTTGCTAATGATCTCAGCCAGACTATCAGACCACCGAGCCTAAGGCTTGGGAAACATATGCACTCGATGAAGGCATTCATACATTTTTAATCAAATCCCTCTAAACTTAGCGCTGACTGCGCAGCTTGAATTACAGACATTCAGCTGAAATCCAAAGTCTAACCAAAGCAAGGACATGACAAATTCATCATATCCGCAGACCTGACAGCAGAAGCTCTGAATCCTCTGGGTTTATAAAAGCAGACATTCTTCCCTATATGTAAAAAAAATAAAAAAATT
>CAIGQW010001174.1:7040141-7057167 GCA_903798125.1 Danio choprae
ACACACACACACACACTCACAATCATAAATGATCGTAAGCCGCTCGACTCAAAAGTTCCTCTCTAAAAGTGACAACCATACATACATTCATTCATTTATTCATTCATTCATTCATTCATTCATTCATTTTCCTTCGGCTTAGTTCCTTGTTTATCAGAGGTCGCCACAGCAGAATAAACCACCAACTATTCCAGCATATATATAAGCAGCGGATGCCCTTTCAGGCACAACCAAGTACTGAGTAACACCTATCCAATCTCACATTCACACACGCACTCATACACTACGGCCAATTTAGTTAATCTAATGCACCTATTGTGCATGTCTTTGGACTGTGGGGGAAACCGGAGAACCCGGTGGAAACCCACCCCAACACAGGGAGAACAGGCAAACTTTACACGGAAATGCCAACTGGCCCAGCCAGGAGTCGAACCAGCGACCTTCTTGCTGTGAGGTGACAGTTCTAACCACTGAGCCACCGACAACCAAACAAGCTTCAACAATTTCTATGCGACTTCTGATGGAAAAAAAATGTGTACGAGCTTGTAAAACAGCAAAAAACAGTACTGGGTACACCCGTCTTGAGCCTGTATCAATTTTGAGGAACACACTAGTCAAAGTAACGACTAGAGCTGCACAATATATAGTTTCAGCATCGATATCGCAATGTGTGCATCCATTGCAGGATCTGCAATGTTGAGTCAGTATTAGAGTTTATACTTCAGAATACATGAGATTTGTCGAGTTCCTGAAGAGTTACCCATAATTGAGTAAAAGTGTATCATTTGCACGTTTTTAAGCCCTGAGAGTGTTTAAAGCATTTAGGCTCAAGACATTTGATCATTTGTAACTTCAACAAAAAAAATCCTTTATTAAATTATTTAAATTATTTTATATTCGATTTTTTCCATTTCTGTACCTGAATACAAATGGACTACCCTGAAAACCACAAAGCACTGTTTATTCGACTTTTATATTTGCTCTATTGCATTTATCTATGCTTGTGATTGATTACATTTCGTATAAGACTAACTCCCCTACAGAATCATCCCAATCAATCTAAAATTAATACATTTAGTATTAATATTAATATTTTTTCTTCTGGAGAAAGTTTTATTTGTTTTATTTCAGCTGGAATAAAAGCAGTTTTTAATTTATTTTTTAATATTATTAGGCCCCTTAAGCAATATTTGTTTTCGATTGTCTACAGAACAAACCACTGTTATACAATGACTTGCCTATTTACCCTAATTAACCAAGTTAAGCCTTTAAATGTCAATGTTTAATCAGAATACTAGTATCTAGAAAAAACATCTAGTCAAATATTATGTACTGTCATCATGGCAAAGATAAAAGAAATCAGTTATTAGAAATTAGTTATTAAAACGTGTTGAAATGTGTAGAAAATAAAATCTTTTCTCCGTTAAACAGAAATTGGGGAAAAATACAGATAAAATATATAATTCAGACTTCAACTGTATATATATTGCAATGTCAAATTCTTCCAATCTCGCAAAACTCATCTTCAATCTAAAATCCTGCTTAAATTCAGTCGGCTTCCACAGGTTTACTCACAGCGGTGAAGTTCTCGGGCCCGCAGTCTTTTCCCCGATACTTGCAGTCCAGCAGCATCTCGTCAATGCTGTGGCTCGTCCTCTGCACGAACTCCAGCATGTTGAAGGTCTTGCTGGGGAAGAACTTGCTGTTGTCGGGCGGTTGACCCAGTGCCGCCATGAAGTCGTCAAAGTCGCTCTGCTCCACGCCCAGCATTCCCGCCATCCAGAACAGATCATTACGCACCATTTTGGAGCGTCTGAAGCTGTTGTAGTTGCAGAGTGTGATTGCTGGAAAATACATGACCGGACTGTCCATTTCATCCAGGATGGTGACGTGAGGGTAACTCATGTAGTCCATTACGGCTCCGGCTACCTGGTACAGGAAGATGGATAAAGAGGATAAAAACGCTCCAGCCCATAGCAGACGTCTGATGGTCACTCCACCGGGCAGAAAAATGTGGCTCAAGCCATGAAGGGTGCAGTTGGCACCAAAAACAGTGATGTCTGATGGCCGGGGCTGATCGTCTTCTTCGGCGGAGCCCATTGCGAAATGTTTAGCTTGACAGGTCAATGTTTTCTCTAGAAGGAACGGTTTGGAAATGAGGGTTTCGTAAATCCTCCCACATTCATGCGGGAGGATTTTTGGAAATATGAGACGGGTGTTTGGATGCTGACGGTCGCTTCCGTTTTCTGCATTCTTGGAGGGCAGAGAGGGCCGGAGATAGAGTTTCCTCGGGATGAAACTCAGTCTTTTAATTGATAAAGGATGAGGGAGACAAGCCCAGGAGAAACTATAGGAATTAATCAATAATGAGGTAGGCAGAAAATCCAATAGTGGGAGGGCGATTAGTGATGGTTCCTGGACTTAAGGACTAAAGTTGGACTCGCATGCCATTTGCGAAACAGACACTCATGATACTTCGGCTTGTGTGCTGTTACTTCAGTGGGGGATTTCAAATTATGGATGTGCTTGTGACATTACACTGAAAGACTAAGGGAGTCTGGGGGATTTTTGGCACAAAAAAGCAACCACCAATAATATCACCACAACCAAATACCACCAAAACAGCTCAGCAGCCTTATCAAAATGAACTGGCGGGAAACCCCTGAAATGGATGGAAACCCCCTGAAATAGCGATGTTGTGACAACAAACACATATAAAGGTTTCAAAGTATTTCCTATTATATCTTTTTTCTTTTGGAGAAAGTCTTATACCTTTTAATTTGGCTAAAAACTAAAACTTTTAAAAATTAAATTAGGGTTAAAATGATTAGCCCCTTTATTAAAATGTTTTGCTTTTATTGGCTACAGAACAAACCACTGTTGTTCAATGACTTGCCTAAACAGTAGCTCTGTTAACCTAATTAAGCCTTAAAAGTTCTCTTTTTGCACAAGTTAAGTTAAGTCAAGTCAAGTCAAGTCAAGTTCAGCTAAGTTAAAAGTGAAGTTATGCCCTAACCCTGTTTAAAAATAAATAAATAAATAAATAAATAAATAAAATAACAGGACTGCTAATAATTGAGGCAATAAATAAATCCAGAAAGAAAGAAAGAAATCCAGAAAGAAATCCAGCAAGAAAGAAATCCAGTAAGAAAAAGAAAGAAATCCAGAAAGAAAGAAATCCAGAAGGAAAGAAATCCAGAAGGAAAGAAATCCAGAAAGAAAGAAAGAAAGAAATCCAGAAAGAAAGAAATCCAGTAAGAAAGAAATCCAGTAAGAAAGAAATTCCCAAAACAAATCTAAATACATATTTGTTCATCTCATTCCACCCACACACACACACCTCAGTGGAACTATTTTTGTATCAAGTCTTGTGTTCACAGATGTGACAACTGATGATAATTGGGATTTTCAGGTGGTGTGTCCCACTAAATGCTGCCTAAACAATGGCTTTAAGAAGACAAACATTCCATCTTCAGCTCCTAATCACAAAATTGATCACAACAGCAGCCAAAAACCCAGCAGCATTAGTTTAAAGTTTTAGTGCTTCCAAATAGTGTCGACCCATTTACTTATCTCGCTACTGTCTATTTCAGATCTATTGATCTTTCTGGACAGCCTGACAAACACACACATAATTTCAAAGGAACCCTGAGGAAAACGATTCGCTCTGGTCATCTGCGCTTAGCAATTCATCACTAGTGCACACGCCATTTAGCTGATGCATTTTAGGAAACAGAGAATCACAATGAAAAATGCTGCAAACATTAAACCTAGTACCTGCATTGGACACGCACACAAAAATAAGTCTCCAAAGAGAATTACATTATAGACAGATTAACTACAGTGATCTCTTTTCCAACCATTAGATTAGATTACATAATTAAACATGTTTACAGAACTACAGTTTCAAATGTATTATGGAGAGAGATAAATTATATATGTTTGTCACACTTTAATGTTTCAGATCATTAAACTAATTTTAATATTATTCAAAGATAACATAAGTAAACACAACATGCAGTTTTCAAATGAAGGTTTCAAGTATTAAGGAAAACAAAAATCCCAAACTACATAGGCCTGTGTGAAAAAGTGTTTGCCCCCCTGTTAAAACTCTGTTTTTATCACACCTGAGTTCAATTTCTCTAGCCACACCCAGGCCTGATTACTGCCACACCTGTTTGCACCAAGAATCACTTAAATAGGACATGCCTGACAAAGTGAAGTAGACCAAAAGATCCTCAAAAGCTAGACATCATGCCGAGATCCAAAGAAATTCAAAACAAATGAGAAACATAATTGAGATCTCCCAGTCTGTAAAAGGTTATAAAGCCATTTCTAAAGATTTGGGGCTGTTTTGCTGTTTCAGGATCTGGAAGACTTGCTATGATAAATGGAACCATGAATTATGTCTGCTCTGCATCAAAACATCCTGAAGGAGAATCTATTAGTAACATCAAGCTGAAGCGAACCTGGTTTCTGCAAAAAGACAATGATCCAAAGCTCACCAGCAAGTCCACGATTGAATGCCTGAAGAAAAACAAAATGAAGAATTCGAAGTGGCCTAGTCAAAGTCCTAATCTAAATCTAATTGAGATGCTGTGGCATGACCTGAAAAAGGTGGTTCATGCTCGAAACTCTCCAATGTGGCTAAATTACAACAATTCTGCAACGATAAGTGGGCAAAAAGTCCTACACAGCGCAGTAACAAACTCACTGAAAGTTATCAAAAACACTTGATTGCAGTTGTTGCTGCTAAGGGTGCCTCAACCAGCTATTAGGTTTAGGGGGCAAACACTTTTTCACGCAGGGATATGTAGTTTTGTATTACTTTAATAATAAAAACCTTCGTTTCAAAACTGAAATCTGTGTTTACTTGTGTTATTTTTGACTATTATTTAAATTTTCTTGATAATCTGAAACATTAAAGTGTTACAAACATGCAAACAAATAAGAAATCTGTAAAAATCTGTAGTTTTTCAGTAAATATAGGCAATATATTTTGGTGAATTTGAACAAAACATGTATTAAACAGCTATATTAATAAAAATAATAATTTAGTCACCGAACATCTTTAGAAATAGAAAGATTGCACATTTCATTTCATGCGAAATATTGCAAAAACAAAATTACAAACTACAAAAGTTCAAACAAAAATTGTTTCTCTTGACTTTTGCTCTTTATAAAAATTTTATTTAATATTTTCCCCTAACAAATAAAATTGGCCAACAAATTTAGACCATTATTGTAAGTTATTTTGTTAGGTTAGCTACAGATTTAGCTTCAGTACTGACAAATCCAACGTATAAGCACAAATATCATATTTTTAATGCATCCTATAGAAAATATTAATTTAATCAAGAGATTTGTGAGGGAGCGTACTCATATATGCCGAGCACTGTATATAATAGAACCAAAAATATTTATAAGAAAGAAAAAAAATATCCTTCTTATATCTAGCTACAGCCTATTTTGATCTTTCCGGACAGCCTGACAAAGACACACAGACAATTTCAATGAGATCAGAAGGAAAACGAATCACTCTGGTCATCTGTGTTCAGCAATTAATCTCACACACACAGACCCCATTTGCTCAGTGCATTTGTGAAATCAGTGGAGCACAGCAGCAGACTCTCATAATACAGCTTCCAATGGGAAGCTTCAACACTGCCGCCGCTTCCTCCACATCAGCATTTCAGCACGCAGGAGCCCGAACCACTGCTCACCCTCTTTCAACATCCAGAGAGCTGCATTCACACGTGTTCAGATTACTGATTTCGTCCTGCGTGCACTTTCATATCATTTCCCACACATGCTGAAAACGTCAACATTACTATATACACTATGAGAACTGCCAAATCCATTTAGCACCTATAGATAAGTGAAGTCTTTTAACCATTATGGAGGAGATCCGACAGAAAATCCATCCAATAGATAAACCCCTGAGAGACAATAAGATTAGGAATGAGTATGGGTTTAGATTATGTAGTAAATGAGGGAAATTATACTGTATAAAGAGTTTCTAGATAAGCCTCTTGGTCAAATGCAATGATTTGCTGCTGTAAAATGTGACATTTGACATTACAACCTGCAACGTTCAATACTGCCTCCTGCTGGTTATTTTGCCTGCTGAGTCAAGCGTTTGTTTTAATTACAGCACAATGGGTTGTCTCTAACAGCATGGAGGAGACCTTTCAGAACACTGACCTGAATGTTAAATGTAGCACACAATAAAAACAAGAGAAAGTCCCCCCAAAAAAGCATTCAGTCAATCCTGCATTGAACACCCAACAAGTCTGAATGTCACTACATGTGATTACAACAAAGCAAAGCAAATGTTGTTAGAGTTATTCCTGAGGCTTTCTTTTTGTAATGCAAATCAAAGTGTGTTTCGACTAAAATAATTCTATCAATGTGTCAATCAAAAATGGGGTTTCAGGCAATGAAAAAATAAAGGTGTAATACAGCCTTTTTTCGGTATACATTAGAATATGCCGTTTAATTATATTTTCTCAAAGCCAAAAAAATAATGATGATTATATATGATTATTATTACTATGATTCCCAGAAACCAAAAAAAAAAAAACATTATTCAATGTAACAACACTTCATATGTTGTCAATAACCACTTATCAACAGGTTTAAAGATTACTTGTGAGCATAAAAGTCTTCATTGGTTTATTTGTAGAAATTGCAAACAATACATTGTATGAGTGACAAATAATTCACTTGAATATTAAGTAAAGATCATCCTTCATAAAGACATTTAGTAAATTTCCTACAATAAATGTATCAAAACATAACTCTTGATCAGTAATATACATTGCTAAGAAATTAATTTGGACGACTTTAAAAAGCGATTTTCTCAGTATTTAGATTTTTTGAACCCTCAGATACCAGGTTTTCTATTAGTTGTAGCTCGTCCAAATCGGAAAGCTGAATAAATATGATTTCCATTGAGGTTTAAATCTCAATTTATACACTCAGATGACTGGTTTTGTGGTCCAGGATCACATTTAAGAATCTTTAATGTTATAAAAACCTTTCGAAATCATTCTAATATGGTGATTTTGCATTATTTTTAATGTTAAAAATGGTTGTGTGACTTAAAGGGGACCTTTTATGCCCCTTTTTACAATGTATAAAATAAGTCTCTGATGTCTCTAGAGTGTGTATGTGAAGTTTCAGCTCAAAATACCCCAAAATAATGTTTTAGAACTAATTGAAACTGACCCTTTTAGGCTTTTATCCAAATTTGCAGTTTTGGTGACTGTCGCTTTAAATTGAAATGAGATTGTGCTCTTTTCAAAAGAGGGCGGAGCTACATATCCTAAAACTTCACATTTATAATGCCTCTTATTTGCTGACATTATCTTAAGCAGGTATGGTGTGAAAACTAATGGCAGACGGCCGCTTCTCACTCAGGGCTGTTTATGCTAATGAGGGAGAGATTGTCACTAATGGGCGGAGCTTTCCCCTTCTGATGACCCATACAAAGGGAGAATGTCAATCAAAGTGTTTCTGCAGACTGTTTTAATGAAGTGTGACTAAAAAATAGAACTCATAATTTTTTACTAGAAGCTGGCTATATTCACACACTGTTACCACACAACTACTTATAAAAGTGATCTTTGCATGATATGTCCTCTTTAATATTTTTGTATTTTTTTAAATGATAAATAATTCAATTTTAAATGAGAAGAAACTTAAAAGACCAGCATTTATTAGAAAAAGAAATCTTTGTGGAATGTAAATGTCACTTTCCATCACTCTAATGTATCCCTGCTGAAAAAAAGTATTGATTTCTTTGAAACGACCCCAAACTTTTGAACAGCAGTGTCTTTATACTTGTATATGAGCCATGCTTAATTCAACAGAACTATTAGCATTCTGTTCAGATTGCTACGTATATGGTATTATCCGTCCTGTAGGTCGTAATTCATAAGAAACAAAAGGACAGTATAAAGGCCTCGCACTGGCACTTCCCCAATAGTTTGACACGTGAATTCCTTTCAAGCAGAAAAATTAATTAGCATTTGAAAGGGGAAAGGTGACTTTTCCAGTCCCTGAGGTAAGTCTGCGAACAGCCATTCTGTGGGAATGAACTGAGAGCTAATGAATCCGCCTTATCAAAAGACATTTGTGGCGAAGGCGAGATTGCTGTCCTTTAATGAGAATGTAGGAACACAGGGCCAGATTTGGGACACTTGTGTTCGCTTTGATGTCTAGTGAGTGGCAGAGCCCTTCTAAATGGAAATCAAACATGTTTTGGCTGGTTTCAGGCCCAAATTAAGCACTTAAAAGACCAAAAATGACAATTGTGTCATCGTGTACTTGCCTTGATGCCATTTCAATCTTTATGCTGTTAATTTTATCTTTGAAACGCATGCGATTTCAAAAAGCTTCAGATTATTAATCAGTAGTGACATAAATTTGGCCCTGTTTGCTCAAATAATTGCAATTATTATTATTATTATGCCCGAAATCACATAATTGCCTACAGTGGTGTAACGGTACACTGAAGTCACCGTTTGGTATGTACCTCGGTTTTGGGGTCATGGTTTAATGTGTTCAGTAAGTCAGGAAAAAGCTACAACTATAAGTCCATGTTTTGTCACAATCAGCTACAGATCTGAAAAGCTTCTTGTGATGCAAAACCACAAAATAAATAGATGAATAATTTAAAAAAATTAATTAATCAGAAAAAAAAATCTTTATATTTATGTGACTGCGTAATAAACTTTAAAGGTTGAGCTCAACTCTCTCCTAAAACAACAGAAAAGAAGTAATTGTGCATAGATTCAGTAAGCTTCAAAGCGGAAATCTCTTCTAATAAAAAAGCTAGAACTGTCCATCATAACAGTGAGTGCAGCGGACAACAACTGTTCGGTCTTGTGCATGTGTGTAGAGAAGGGACTCAGAATGACTTAAGTGCACACGAGATGAGACAGAATCTTATATTTCTATTGTTTTTCTATGTAAAAACAGTTAGCATACGTGCATGACCATTATACACTCTCGTTTTCAGCAAAACTTCACAAAAAAGCCCTGTTTTTTTAGACGGCAAATCAAGATAAAAGAATTTCAAATTTTACACACAGCACTCAATGTCAGTTCCAGAGCAGTGGACCAATCTGAAGAACTCGAAAACGGGACAAGGGTTGTGCGCTTTTGTTTAGAGTAGCAAGTTGGCATGACAACGGCAACATGGCGGAACCGTTTCTGAGCACTACATCTCACATTTTCAGACACAAAGACATGATCTTTGTGAATGGCTGCTAATTTGCTGCCAGAGTGCATGAACCGTGACAGTTCGGGACCAATACAAATAACCCTACTTACAACTGCACCTTTACTTCCCTACAATATAGTATGTGAAAAACAGTATTTGAGCTGAGCACTGTGTCCAAATTCATAGTATTCGAGAAACAGTAGGAGAGAAGTACCCGGATGACTTACTATTTCTGGCAAAATTCTGTATGGTCCGTAGTTCTGTAGAGAATTCATGAATGGGAGTGAAATGACGCAACTGACACGTTGGTCACGTGATAATGACAAATGGTGGATGCAGTATGTCCAAATTCCATTCATGCTATTCACATTTATACTATATAGAACACACTTTTCTAACTGTCATGTAGTAAATTCAAATTCAAATGTAGTACCTACACAAATAGTAGGCGATTTCGGACGCAGAGCGATTCATTCAAAATGGCGGATGTCTTTTCTGGAGTTTATGTGTAGAGCACGTTCTAGCATCCGGTATGAAGGAAACAGAAATAACATTACAATGTATGATCATAACACAACACCTTGAACAACAGATTGAAAGAAGTTGAAGAAACCCTGATCTAGACAACGTGTTGTTACATCTGTTTTTAAAGGTCCTGTGAAATTAAAATAATGTTTTTTAGATGTTAGTATCAGTATGATAGTTTTAAGGATATCATAAGTCAGTGGTCCCCAACCCCCGGGCCGTGGATTAGTACCGGTAATTATTTCCATTTTATTTATTATCAGAGTCTTTTATTTTGAAAAATGGCAGTATTCTCTTGGCTAAATCTCGATGACTTGGGCGACAAAATTTAACCCACAAGCTAGCAAAATGAGTAAGAAACAGACGTCTTTGGAAAGTTTCTTTGTGTAGGGGAAAAGGCCCAGTGAAGGACCACGAACTGCCAAAGAATGAATCCGCAACCCATTTGTCAACAAATCAGGTGAATCCAGCATGTCTGTGCAGTGAGAAGATCCGTTCCTGGAGATCGCAAGTGACGACAGCTTTAGAGGCCATTCACATATCGTGTCTTTTTAGCATGACAGTTTGTTATTTCCAATGGAGATGCTCTGATTGCGTCTCATATTGGGAGTGATGCGCACGAGCTGTCGGGGATAGGGGCACTTTTGTTTTGAGGGGGCACTTTCTCTCCAAGAGAAAAAAGGGCAGGTGCACCCAAAGCTCCCCTCTGCACTGATGGAATATACAGATTTTGTTAGACTATTACTTCAGACAAACACAGAGCACCCAAAACACTGCAGTGCTTTTTAATTTTCTCCATAAACAACTTATATCAGAGTTACAGCAATATTTTGTTAGCTTGGCAACCTCCGAGAAAACGTTGATAGTCTAGCAATCTACATAGTCGCCCACTACCCCCCGGGCCGCGGTAAAATTTTCAAGCGCTGACCGGTCCACGGTGATAAAAAGGTTGAGGCCCACTGACATAAGCCAATGTGCTCCAAAATAAAATTTGCGCTTAGAAAATATAAACATTCAAAGTTTGCGCTTTGTCACTTCTGCCTAAATGGATCAACAATTTTTCATATTCAACATATTTCAGATTCTCATCAAATCTTCTGACCAATCAAATGCTCTCTAGTGTCTGACATGCGCCACCCCCTTCAAGACACTTCTCATTTGATGCGCTTGAGCTCAACCACTCTCATTGGCAGAGTTGGGATAAAAACAAAATGCCATTGGCTGTTTTTTTTAAAGGGGAGGAGCTACTCTATGTCCTCACTTCATGTTTCAGTTGAGATTACGTTAAACATTGAATAATAAAACGCACATTTCAAAGCACTTCACTAGACTTTTAAAGCTTCTTCATGAATCCATTAATGTCAATAAAAAAGCCTTGTTTTTAAAAGTGTGGAGGGTAAAGAAACAGTCCACAGTCCGCGTTTATTTTAGTCTGAATGTTCTTTTAACCGGCTAGGTAAATGATCCTCCTCCATTGCTCTTTATCAAGCTTCAGCGGTCGCTCCAGGGATGTTGATGCCGAACTGAGACAGTGAATCTCTTGGGCTGGAAGTGGAGAGCTTGTTAAAAGGAAACGGAGGCAGGTGTTAATGTATTCGCTCTACTGTACCTTACTGTCTACAGGAGAGTAAACAGCCCACGTACAGTCATTCAACACAACCAGCAAGGTTTTCAAGGGCCATCAAAACATAACCGTCCGCCCTCCGGCATTATGAGCGGGGTGGGAAAAATTCAAGCCCAAAGCAAATAATGCGTCAGAAATAACACAACACGGTGAATAACACCCTCTTTGACATAAAATGGAGGCAATTATGAACTTCAGATTTCAAGTAATTCCAGGGTTTTAATAGAAGGGCATAAATCTACATTCATAAATTCATAATCGCTGATGTCCGGTGTCAGTCTTTCAGCACAAACGGCCATCTGAATATGTAAATGTACATTTAAAGCCCACTTAACGTTAAAAAGAAGACTGCTTTTTTTTCCAGTTCTGACTCACAGATCCCGAAGGACATTTAGACTAATGATCGTATCATGTGGTGAATAATTTCTGACCTTTTAACTCTTTAAAAACGCAGAGAAAAGTCTTTATTTGCATGCGTGTCCAGAGAGAGAGCTCATAATGAGTTGCATGTAGTTGAAAAGACCTTTATCTTTTGGCGCACGCAGCTTTTTTCCATACAAAAAAAAATAAAGATTTATAGCAATCACTAAAAACACCAAATTAGAACCATAAAAGCAGTCTGTACAACAATCACGTGATAACTTCACGTGAGGATCAGTGTAAAATGGCTATTTACCAATACTCTTTATGCAAAAGCTCATCATAATTTGGACTACAAGTCTTTTTTTCCCCCGTTTATGATGTACATTAGAACTAAATGGTTTTGGAAACAAGAAGAAATGTAGGTAGGGGACATAGGTACTTTGTTCATTGTGAACCGATTGGATGGTTGCGGTTTTGAAATTGTTGGAACTCATTTGATTGACAGTTTGACCCCTCCCCATTCCCCATGCCAGTAAACAATCAATCAAACTTCATGAAGGTACAAGAACTTAACATTTATTATGATGTGCACAAATAAAGCAATAAATCATTAATAAATAAAAAATAATTAAAATCACTTTAATGTTCCATAAATGTCAGGAATTGTCAATTTGGATGTTTAAGGGTGATTTTAATAAAATAAAAAAATAAAATTAAAAATTAAAAAAACATTACATTAAATTAAATGTAATAAAATAAATTAAAAATAAAAAACATTAAATAAAATAAAATTAAAAATTATAAAAATTTAATAAAAAAATTAAATAAAATAAAAATGCAATACATCCTATGCCTTATATAAGAATGTGTTATGATCATATATGCAGACATTAAATTAGTTGTTTAATTATGTCTTCATAATCATATTTAAACATTTATTAAAATAAAACAGTTATTTGACTGCTGAAGAACGGAATAATGGTTGCTGATTTTTCTTATTACAAGCAATAACTATTTTAAATTATCTAAAAAATATTATTTAAACAGACAGTTGTTGAAATTTATGATGCTGGATTGCATCCATCCATCCATCCATCCATCTATCTATCTATCTATCTATCTATCAATCTGTTATAAGGAACATAAACATAAAATTGACCTAATAAAATTGTACAGTTTAGACTTTAAATTGAAAAACTGCATCCCATACGGTGACATGAGGGCGATTAAAAAACCTGACTTTTAATTTACTTGTGAACTATTACTTTCCCCCTCCTGCAAACATGAAACGATGACCTCTGCAGTTCCGTTCACACTCCTCTATGTTTTATTGTTGAATAATAGAGACGTTCAGTGCGAGAGCTGCTGATTTATAGCTTTGCTGCATGAACCCAGCACCGATTTTTACATGGACCATTTATCACAGATTTCATGCTTACATTTACAGTTACGTTTGATCTCGGCAGACATTTTTTATACCAAAGCGACTTAAAAGAAGCATCTCTCATAAGTGGCAACTGCTCCAGCGACTAGAAATGCTACTTAGAGCTGGGATGAGACTTTATGAATCAAGAACCATAAAAATGATACAACTGCGTGATAACTGTAAGCACGTCATTCATCAGCTCTGTAGAAGTATGTTCAGTCAAAGAACATTTAATGCAGATTTAATGCTAGTGCTTCCATTAAGCACTGTCAAATGTGGTAAAATCAGCACTGTAACCAGGAGAAAATTAAACAAAATATTATATGACGGCATTTTACTTATGGACACTGCAAAAAAAAAATGCTTTTCAGTGCACGGACTCTGACTTTTTCCCTCCTTTAATTTGTGAAAAAAGGTAATGTTGACACTGATTGATTGATTAATTACATTTTTAATACTGGCAGCTCGGTGGCGCAGTGGGTATCGCTCTCGCCTCAAAGCAAGAAGGTCGCTGGTTCGAGCCTCGGCTGGTTCAGTTGGCATTTCTGTGTGGAGTTTGCATGTTCTCCCCGTGTTGGCGTGGGTTTCCTCCGGGTGCTCCGGTTTCCCCCACAAGTCCAAAGACATGCAGTACAGGTGAATGGGGTAAGCTAAATTGTCCGTAATGTATGTGTGTGAATGGAGGTGTGTGGGTGTTTCCCAGTGATGGGTTGCAGCTGGAAGGGCATTCGCTGCGTAAAACATATGCTGGATAAGTTGGCGGTTCATTCCGCTGTGGCGACCCCAGATTAATAAAGGGACTAAGCCGAAAAAAAAAGAAAATGAATGAATTTTTTAATACTTGTTTAATACTTGATAACTTGTTTTTGTACTTGATATACTTGACTGAAATAAATGTTTCATTTCAATACCTCCTTTTTATGCCATTTCTGGTTTACTCGTGTTAGTTTTTGATTTATCTTCAAATCTTTTTGTGTTCAGGTAATAGAACGAATCAAGTCCGATCAACGATATACAGTACAGTTGAAGTCAGAATTATTAGCGCTCCTATTAAATTTGAATTCTTTAATATTTTTTTATCTAATTTCTGTTTAACGAGAGAAGATGTTTTTTCAAACACATTTCTAAACATAATAGTTTTATCTTTGCCATGATGACAGCACATAATATTTGACTAGATATTTTTCAAGATACTAGCATTCAGCTTACAGTGGCATTTAAAGGCTTAACTAGGTTACTTAGGCAAGTTAGGGTATTTAGGCAAGTCATTGTATAATGATGGTTTGTTCTGTAGACAATCAAAAACAAATTGCTTAAGGGGGCTAATAATATTGACCTTAAAAAAAAAACAGCTTTTATTCTAGCCGAAATAAAACAAGAAAGACTTTCTCCAGAAGAAAAAATATTATAGGGAATACTGTGAAAAATCCCCTGCTCTGTTAAACATCATTTGGGAAATATATGAAAAGAAAAAGAAAAAAATCACATGAGGGCTAATCCTTTTGACTTCAACTGTATAGCTACTCAAATGGTTTGATTGTGGCATACCATTTGAATTGATGATTTTATTCATTTGAGTTCAGTCAACTTAAACCATTTACCGCAATCATTTTCTTCAAACTATTTGAGTAGCTATATAGCTGTTTGGACTTTATTTGTTCTATTAACTCAACTCATACAGATATGAAAACTGAAGCTAAAATATTTAAGTTACTAATACTCTAAATGTTTGATCAAGTCAAATAATATAAGTGTATATGACTTAATACTATATAAGTTTACAGGACTCAAATTTGGTTTTAAAACTTATCGAGTTTTAATGTGCATTTAGAGTTTTAATGTCTCGTTTCTAGTCTATATCAAAAAAAAAATTAAGAAGAATTTTCTAGACAAGCAACAAAAAAAAACACATCGTCTTGTTTTCAGAAACAATAAAATTAAGTGATTTTTTTTCCCTTAAAACAAACTAAATAATCTTCCAATGGGGTAAGCTAAATAATCTTGATTACTTTACTTACCCCACTGGCAGATTATTTTGCTTGTTTTAAGAAAAGATTTTGACCTTAAAAACAACATTACGTAAGAACAGCATTTTTTATTTGTATTTTTTGCAGTGGATGGTATGACCGAACATCGGTGTCATTGAATTTTTTTGTTTCACAGGATTTATTTATTTATTTATTTTATTATTATAACTTTAGTTATATTTTATTGCATGAACTAAAACAAATGTAGGGCGGGACTTGATTTTGGCCATAGGGAGCTGATTGGCTTGTTGGATGGTTTTGGTTTGCTATTGGTGAATGTCATGTGATTGAGAGGTTAACCACCTCCCGAGCATCAATCGGGGAATAGATAGAAGAGGGAGGGGGAGTTACTTCGAATTACGTTCAACAGGGCCCATGAAAGAAAAATATTCTAATTATTGATTAACATTATTAATATTAATAATAATAATAATGATTTGCATGCATAAATTATTTTTACTGCAATATAACTGTTTAGTGTGTACTAAATTAAGAGAGTAAAATGGTTTTATTTAATAAAGTGTTCCTAATCAATAGTATTATTATTATTATTATTATTATTATTACTTCAAAATTATACAAACTGTAAAAAATGCTGGGCTCCACACAATTCCTTCATGTCGTCCCAACACAAATCGATTAAGTTACTTAATCTTTTTTAAAAATTTAAGTGGATTGAACATAAAACAATTAAACTGTCCCAAAAAACTGTTTCAACGCATTTTAATAACTAATTTGAACAAGCAGCAAAAGCATTTTTTTTTGCAGTGTAGTGATTATATTTATTCATTCAATTTCCTTCGGCTTAGTCCCTTATTTATCAAGGGTCGCCACAGCGGAATGAACCGGCAACTATTCTGGCTTATGTTTTACACAGCGAATGCCCTTCCAGCCGCAACCCAGTACTAGGAAACCCATACACTCTCACATTCACACACACTCATACACTAGCCAATTTTGTTTACTCAATTCACCTATAGCGCAGGTGTTTGGACTGTGGGGGAAACTGGAGCACCCGGAGGAAACCCACGCCAACACGGGGAGAACATGCAAACTCCACACAGAAAGACCAGCGACCTTCTTGCTGTCAGTCGACAGCTCTAACCACTGAGCCACTGTGCCACCCCTGTAGTGATTATATATTTTATACAATTTCTTATAAAGTTAAACCACACTAACTTTGATCAGTTCATGCCATTTGTGGTGGTTAATTTGAAGCAATGAACACCGTTATGAACACAACACAACACAACTCAAATCATGAAATAATATAATAAAAACCAATCTGTAAACCTATGGCTTTGCGATTGCTTATTGTATGTCTCACAATTAAAAAGAAAAGAAATATCAGAATTGTTTTGGACAACTGGGTAACCTTGTAATAAATCAATGCACTGTAGACAGTGTAAAAACTGACTGATTAACAAACACAAAAGGATGTAAACAGCATGAAGTACAGTGAAAAGTACAGTTAACAACCCCTTTAAGTCTGAAAATGAGAGCTGAAAAAAAATCCTGCACTGAATAATTCTGCTTCATTTACAAAATCATTTTGTTCACATGAACATAACCTCGTGAACAGCACTCTGGTTGTGTATGTTTGTAATCTTTGAGGAAGCTGTATTTTTTTCCGACTGCGATTCAAGTATTACATACTGTACACTGAGAGATGAAATTAAAGTTTCAGGGGGTGCAATGTAACAAAATAAGTTATTTTTCAGCAGCGATGAGTCACACACACACACACACACACACACACACACACACACACACAGTGAGGAGCACAATAATGACACACACACAGTGAGGAGCACAATAATGACACACACACA
>CAIGQW010001174.1:7060396-7070786 GCA_903798125.1 Danio choprae
GGATGGATGGATGGATGGATGGATGGATGGATGGATGGATGGATGGAACAAACTCTAAATAATCGTTGCACTGAATTACATTTAGTGGCTGTAAAAATGTCTCCATTTCCAGTTGTCACCGGCCACTCAAATCTAAAAGGCTACATTTATTGCCTTATTTTCCTAAAACAGAAACTGAGCATCTATTATTTCGCCCAGCTGAAGTTGGTAGCCTGTTCCAGCGTGGATGTTCACTCTCAGAGACATGCAACGGTTTGGTGAGGACCGGGCACGGAGCTGATTGAAATATTGTTGCATTCGGAGCTCTTTGTACACAGTGTTGGCACGAGAGATAAATGGACTCCGCAGACCAACGGCCATCAGTCCTTTAGCCGGCGTTTTAGGACCATCCATCAATACCTCCTTACCAGCGTTTGGGCAGAGAGTGTATTTAGTGCCGGAGAAATATTTCCCCCAACACATCAGGTAATGAGCTCTGCAGATCAAACCTGCCACATGTGAAGCGATAGGCGTATGTGCTAAAACTCCAGATCTGCTTTTTTGCTGTCGGCGGGGTATTTTTAGCTTGCTGTAAGGTTAGTGACTGGAGCAGAGGTAATTACAGCCGTTTCAAAAAGGGGCTCAGGTCTGTACTGCAATAATAAAGGTGGATGCTGCGTCTCTCTGGCGGCCAGCGGTAACGGTCGCAGATCTGTGAACGAGTGACTCATCAGCCTGAAAAAGAGGAGCGCGGCGCAGGAAAAGCTTCCTCCAATGAAGAGCCGGTCATTAAATGAGATGGGAAGGGGGTGAGGCTGGCCATGGATTTCTGCAATAAAAACGGTTTTAATCATACGCTCGATTCAAGACATCGATCTCCTTCCAAGCTGTCATGTGCTCTAATATCATGTCTGAGATGTCGGCTGGAACTGTTTAGGGGGAATCAAACTGCAATAAAATATACAATTAATTGAATACATTGTAGATCGTATTATACTCATCGCTGTTCATTTGCATTACAGTTTTATTGTTTTGTTTTTGTGTACTGTAAATACACTATTAAAAATGTATAATTGACTAGTTAGAACAAAAGAAGCATTAATGCATCACAAGATGTGTTTTTAAGGTTTTTTTCTTTGTTTTGCAATGGTTTGTTCCTGATATATTTAGTGCTGGTTTGCTTTGTATTCACACTGTAATTATTTAGATCAAATCTAAACACACAGTCATATCACCCTGCAGCCCAAGACCGGTTACTCACTGAAGCTAAGCAGGGCTGAGCCTGGTCAGTAGATGGATGGGAGACCACATGGGAAAACTAGGTTGCTGTTGGAAGTGGTGTTAGTGAGGCCAGCAGGGGGCACTCAGTCTGCAGTCTGTGTGAGTACTAATGCCCCAGTATAGTGAAGGGGACAGTGAATGCAGTCTTTCAGATGAGACGTTAAACCGAGGTCCTGACTCTCTGTGGTCATTAATAACCCAATGACACTTCTTGTAAAAAGTAGGACTGTAACCTCGGTGTCCTGGCCAAATTCCCTCCATCGGCCCTTACCGATCATGACCTCCCAATCATCAGAATTGGAATTACTGTCTCTCCACTCCCACTATAGCTGGTGTTTGGTGCGCGCACTGTTATTTTTTTACTTAATTAAAAAAGCAATACTATTTAAAATGTAAAACAAAATACTGTCACGATTACTTCAAAAATTATTTTTCTGAGTTTCAATTCTTTTTCAACTTTTAAAATTGTAAGGCATTTCTATGATCTCAAAGATGATTTTTTTGCATCATTACATAATATTTCTGGAATCACTCTGACATACTGATTTGGTTTTAATAACAATATTATCAGAATCAGCTGTCCTAGCATAAAAAATATATATAAAATACAATATAACACACACAGTAATTAATTTGATCAATTAAATATGCCTTTGCAGAATGTAATAAAAACAAATGTACACATTTATTTGTACAATTGTCAGTCACCCTAGAGGGCACTCTACACATCACATCTGCCGCTGAACTACATATCCCATCATGAACTGCATATCCCATCATGAAATGCACTCACACACCAGTTCCAGATCTCCTCTTGATTACACACTCACAACTGAAGCTCGTCATGACTGATTTCTTGGACTATATATACACACATCAGACACACACACGCACGCACGCACACGTTGCTCAGTCTTGTTTCCAGTGTGAGCATTACATAAGCGTTTTCCTTGTCTTGCCTACTATGTTTTCACCCTTTGTTTGTTTACGGTTTACGCTGTTTGCCGCCTGCCTTAACCTCTTCGCCTGTAAACATGCCTATTCTTGCCCTCATGCTACCATTTGTCCCTGTTCTGAACCATGCTTGCCAGTGGTGGGCAGAGCGAGGCTTCGTGAAACACTGAAACAGTAGAAGAAAATGTGTTGAAACGTAAAAACATTTCGAAACCCGTCTTTACAGCGACACCTAGTGGTCATTTTTATATGTATTGCTCTGGAACTGCTTCAGCAAAGAAACAGTTGTGCAAATTGAGCAACTATATCCCACATTGTAGAATTGAGGTTTTAAGTGATTTAGTGAAGTGGTGAGAGTTCCTGACTAGCCTGCAGAGATAATGGGTTCGAATCTAGGGTGATGTTTTTAAATGCTCTGTTCTTGTAACGCGTTTTGTTTTAACACTGGTCTGACATCAGAATAAACACTTTGTGAATAAATATGTCTTGTTTTGGTCAAAAAATATGAACATTATTAAAATACATCAAGGGCAGCACAGTGGCTCAGTGGGTAGCACTGTCGCCTCACAGCAAAAAGGTCACTGGTTTCAGTCCCAGCTGGGTCAGTTGGCATTTCTGTGTGGAGTTTGCATGTTCTCCCCTTGTTGGTGTGGGTTTCCTCCTGGGTGCTCCGGTTTCCCCCACAGTCCAAAGACATGCGCTATAGGTGAATCGAATAAGCTAAATTGGCCCTAGTATATGTATGTAAATGTGAGTGTATGGGTGTTTCCCGTTGCTGGGTTGCGGCTGGGAGGGCATATGCTGGATAAGTTGGTGGTTCATTCCGCTGGGGCGACCCCAAGTCACAATTTCTGAGTCTGGAATCGAACTCGGGACATTTGCAGCACAGTTACTTTGTGCACACCCACGGTCTATTAGGCTACATGAGTGAATTTATTTATTATTTGACTCTGTCAATCAAATGCAGATTCGCAAGGTTTTGAAACACTTTTGAAATGACCAATGCTTTGAATCGCTTTAGTCACATGACCTGTGCGTTTCAAATCACTTTAGTCACGTGACCTAGCTGTTTCAGATTATGCTTAATTGCTGTGTTTCGAAACACTTGCACTTCGGAATCTCAACACTGTACCGAAATGTCAGTTTCACGTCAGCCATCCTTAATGCTTGCCTGACTAACCTGAAATAAACTGCATTTGGACCCGACACCATAGTTACAATAATTAATCATACTGTCATTGTGGCAGGTTTGAATAAACCAAATGTTTTATCACAAATTCAATTCACAAAATCCTGTGTAAAAGTAATGTCGAAAACAAACGGCTTCAATGCCAACTTGTTGTTGTTTTTTTCATACAAAGACATCATCGCAATTTATTTTCACTGAATGAGGGGGGAAAAAAGCAGGTTTGAAGAACCTCAAAGGAAGGGTAAATGATAGAGATTTACAGTTGTAGTCAGGCTACTCCTTTAAATCTCAATTCAAACCTTATTGTGTTGGGAAATGGAAAGTCATGCACTCGCCGGAAACAATTACTGCCGGGTGCGACACCATCAGATCCGTCTACAGCCATTCAGATCACTTCTACAGTTCGTCTCAAATGAACCGCTTCAACTCAGAGCCGCAGGATAACCTCTGAGGACTCTTCACAACCGCCCAAACCACGCTTTGAAGTTCAGTGTGAAGACAGAGCTCTTACCCAACACATCTCATCCTCACAGCGAGAGCGTTCTCATACACGTTTCCATTAAAAACCCAACACTGGAAAACAGAGCAAGAGACGTTTTGAGAGGCATTTGGAAGATGTGTGTGCAGAAAAGGTGAAAAACCGCAGTCAAAACAGACACTGCGCTCGCAGGGCGGTGTGTTTTTCAGCGATGTCATTCATTTGACAGACTCATTTCCACACTTCGACAGTAAATCACAACATGTTGCCTTTTGCACAGATTTGCGAATGTGTGTGCAGTCACGCGCTGGTACACTGAGTCACCTTTTCAAGGCTACTTTCTGCGTTTCGTCTCTGTTTTGTTTCAGAATGCTAATTACATCTCGTGCATCTGGGCTTCTCAATTAGTCGTCCGCAACCAAGGAGAAAACTAGCATTTGCTGGCATTCGTCAGAATCGGCCAAAAACACTATTTGAACATTTAATTTTGCTCATGTGTCCACTGCTTTTATTACAGTACGTGCAGGGTGCGAAATACAGGGGGTTTTGGGGGGTCAGACCCCCCTAATTAACGCTTGATCCCCCCTGAAGGACATCAATACAAGATGCATGGGAGGGTTCTGCACTTTAATAGCTAAGAAATAGTTTGCTGTCATCCGTATCTTAAATAATATTAATAATTAAAATAATAGATAAATTAAATACATTTGACCACCCCTGTTATGGTTCATAACATTGTGAATGCATGTTTGCACCAAAAAATATTATTCCAGCAGTTTGAAACCGGCAAATCTAGAGCGCTGACAGACAGTGTAAGTGTTCACAAAACATGCTTCTTGTAAAATAGGCATTTGTACTGTACTGCATTTGTATTTTATTATACACTTGCTTGCACATGGTATACAGTAAAACAGTTAAACAGTAAAATAAAAAATATGTGCAGTCTTTCATTGTCATCCATTAATAGGTTTATTTAATATCACAAATGTCATTGAGAACCACTCGATATCCCTCAAAACACTGAAAACATAATAACAAGTTTGATTAATAAATTAGATGTAATTGAATTAAATATATAAATTTGGTTTACTAAGGCATATATTTGGGTAAACCAAATACTGAGGCATTTGGTTTACCCCCTCCCCTCTCCCCGATCGTCAATGTATAATTAGCACCCTGAGTACGTGGTATGGCTCTGCAATATGACGATATACTGTATAGCTTGTGGACAAAACAAAAAGTGTTTCTTGTCTCTCTCGTTTATTACGTGGTCACAAAATGCATTGGTTACGGATGGCAATACTTTTTCATAATTTATTTGAGTGCAAAAGGACACACCACTACGATGATGCAGACAGAAACACGAACAACAGTTTTGTGAGAAAGTTGCACTCTTGAAAGTTTACATTTAGAATTTTATTTAGCGATATTTAGTATTTTCATATTTATTTTTGTTATTTCTACATTTTTTAATCAAACACTTGCCCTGACGTTCTAAATAGTGAGAAAAATGATTGCGTGAATGACTATATTGCTAAGTATATATTATAAGATATAAAAAAGAAATAGTCCTTGAATAGTTAATTGATTTTACAGAAATAGTAGTGTTTTGTGATACTGTATGAGATGACTTGCATTGAGATATATATATTTTTTTCTTCATATCGCCCAGCGCTAGTAGGTGACAATGAAATATTGAACACATGACGCCAAAATATGTATTGCTTCTATATTTCTAGCCCTAGAGAAGGAATTTTCCATTGGTAAAACTTATACAGAAATATGTGCTTATGAGATGCTAACATTATCTGGACACAAGGTTACTTTTGAATGCTTGTCGGTATGAAAAGAAGTGAGTGCAGTTATGGAATATCTATAAAGTCGAGAAACAGTTGGTCATGCAACCTGCAACTATTTTCATTTTTGCTGTCATACTGGAAATATCAAGATCAGTCTGTGAGATTTAACACATTCAACAGTCTTTACTAAAAAAATTTAATTCTGGTTTGTCATAAACATCAGACAGTTCTATAGCATATAAACTTCCATTTGATCATATTACATTTGGGAGAAATAGGCATGTGCATTTAAATGTACAAAAGTGACCAATATTTAGTATATCGACACTGGTAAACTCCATATAAACACTGAAAAAAAACATTATGTAACATATTAATGCATTTAACAGTTCAATATCAGCTGACAACTAATATATATGTTGTATATCATGCATTTCTGATGAAATATTCATGTAAATGATCATCTTAGCACCCAATCCGAATGCTTAAAACAAGCCATTAGCATATTGAAAAATCTGTGCATATATGCTTATTTAAAAAATAAAATAAAATAAATATTATATAAATATATTATCATTATAAATATATTATTATTATTATTATTATTATTATTATTATTATTATTATTATTATTATATACCTAATAATTACACTCAAAACACACTAAGCATATCAAGAACACAGTTTACTTCATATACATTCTGCTATTGACATTAAAACTGTGCATCCAGTCAAACACAACACACTGTTTTGATGCTGATTCATCCAACACTTGCCAGAAGCTGGTCTAATGAGGCAGATGCCAGCGTGGACAGGCCGAGACACATGCCCTCGTTCTTTCGTAAGAAAACCAAAACAGAAAAATTTAAATCCATGCACATCATACCGTATATATTAAAGGTCCCTGAAGTTCCTAGAAATGCACAGCTTTGTTTGATGCATGGCATAATTTTAACCAAAACATGATGTCAGGGTGGGGCATTTATAACAGCTCCTCCCCCTTTTTAAAAACAGCCAATAGTTGTTTCATAACAAGTCGATACTTTTGACAACACTAATAAACTGATCACAGGGAAAGGACCATTTCATTTTTTTTTTTACATTTTTAAGTATATACTTAACGCTGCTGTATGTAAGTTTTTGACTCTTCTAAAGCACAAAAATGCCATAGCATGTTTCTTAAATATCTGCAAACATATTAAGTGAACACTCTTGTTTATCTGAAAAACTATGCTGAAGTCCATTATTCTGCTTTAAAAATGTGCGTTACGTGCCAGAACGTCTGTCTTTGTTTTGGTTCTTTTAACCCACCCACTGCCACTTTAGCCAATTATATTTCAGCACCCCGGGTTGCCTTTATGGAAAACAGAGTATTTGATTCATTCAGTCAGGAAGGCTCTCAAAGCATACAGCCACTCAGATGCACAGAATAACGCACTTACTGCACTCCAACGAAATGGTAAGGTTTATAATCTAATTAATACATATTAAACCTCTTTAACATTATTAAATGTACATGCTGAATCACTATGTGTTGGTTTGCACTGAGTCACAGTTCTGAAGTTCAACTTAAACGGTTTATTTTATTTTCAAGATCTGAGGTGAACTATCTGCTGCTGCTTTCTGTAATATGGCAATAAATGTCATGTAAAATGGCATTCAATCTCACATTATTAGCATTTAACACTGAATAAAGCACATGAGGTGTACCTGAGGTGATCATTGTCAGTTTTCTGTTGTTCAAGTGCAAGAAATAGAAGCCGTTTCTGAAATATAAATTTCAGGTGTTGGTTAGGATGAAAAAAATCCTTTTAATATGGAGAATATTCCTTCTATCGCCTGCCGTTGCTTTTAGTTAGAACACGACTTAAATCAGCCTTAAATCAACCTTTAGGCTCGATAGTCAGGCACACTTCTGTTGATGTCGTTAATCTGGCAACCTGCGCTTGCATGTGTTTTGAACCAGGCGTGCAATACCTAGTTCAACCACTGGGTGTCAAACTTACATACTCCACCTTTAACACTAAAGCACATGCATTTATATATACCAAAATATATCATCTACTTATTTGTATGTGATCGTATTTCTAACTTTATTTAGAACTTCAGGGCAAATGTTTGATTAAGAATATAGAAAAGGGTGGAGCTACAAATGTCTAAGCATCAGATTCAAACACAGAACTAATGTTATCTTTGTGAAAAACTGAAAATGTCAAAAGAAGTGTCTCAGAAAAAGGCAGTCTATGGAGACTACAGTGTTCATTTGTGCATCCTAAAACTCCACATTTATAATCTTCTAAGTCGCTGACATTATCTTCGGCAGGTGAAAACTCTAATGGCAGACGGGTGTTTCTCACTTAGGGCTGTCTATGACAGTGGTCCTCAACCCCCAGGCCGCACCGGTCCGTGGATCAATTGGTACCGGGCCGCACAAGAAATCATTAATTATTTCTCTTTTATTTATTATCTAAATGAGTCTAAATGATCTTTTATTTTGACCCACAAGCAGCAAAATGAGTAAGAAACAGATGTCTTTGGAAAGTTTCTTTGCGAAGGCCCAGTGAATGACCTGTGAACTGCCAAGGAATGGATACGCAATTCATTTGTCAACAAATCAGGTGAATCCAGCATATCCGTTCAAGAAGATCAACTGCTAGAGATCACAAATGATTTTAGGGGCCGTTCGTATATCGTGTCTTTTCTAGAGTTTGCGCAAGTTCATTGTTTCCAATAGAGATGCGCGGCGTGACGTGCTCGCACCTTTCAGACGCACCCAGCTGAATGAATGCCGCTAGCACATCGCGAGTCATGTGACAAGAACTGACCGATCAGCTTCATGCTTTGTATGGAATATACACATTTCAGTAGATTAATTATCTCAGACAAACACAGAACAGCCAAACACTGCAGTGCTTTTTAATTTTCTCCATAAATAAAACTTGTATGAGAGTTACAGCAATGTTTTGTCAGCTTGTCATCCTCTTAGAAAACGGTTGATGATCCCCTAGCAATCTATGAACCACACCCCCTCTCCCCCCCGGTCCATGGTAAAATTATCAAGCGTTGACCAGTCCGCGGTGATAAAAAGGTTGGGGACCACTGGTCTATGGTAATGAGAGAGAGACGGTCACTAATGGGCGAGGCTTTCCCACTTTGATGACACGTACAACGGGAGAATATCAATCAAAGTGTTTCTTTTATCAAATTTGATTATAAAAATAGAAATAGTAAATTTTTACCATTAGAGTCTGGAAATATTCACAAACTGCCACACAATTGTGCTTAAACCACCTTATAAAAGTAATTTTTGCATTGTATGTCTTAAAGGTGTTGAAAGCATTGTTACATGTTATGAAGTTGCAAATATGAGATCTTTCCCGACAGTGGCCATTTAAGTGTGTCAAAAGTAAAGCGGTCTCTTGTAATTTAGCAGTCCTCTTGTGAATGGAGACTGTGACATTCAGAGACGCATGTTTGTCTCATCGATTTGCGTCTAGCTCAGAAAGCGTCGCTCATTCCCGCCGGTCTCCCTTCTTTTTCCCTTTCCACCGCCTCCCCTCAGAACAGACGCGGAATACCAATGATATGTGATATTTAAATGCTCGTGATATTTGCACAATTCAAACAGGCGTCTCTCTCTCGCAGGGGTCGCGCTGGTGACAAACACATGCAAATTACTGGTGCAGAAAATGTGCTAATGTCATCCGAGGAGTTCAGAAACAGGGCTCTAGCGTTCAGAAGAGAAGTCTAGTTTACTGCAGACATCTGATTCTGATGGAAATGTACAGCCTCTAATCAATTGAACAATCAAACGTTTCCGTCAGCTCAGTGACGCAAATGTATCCCAGCATGCAAATATAAAGATACGCTCAATGTTTTATGCTATTCTGTAAAAGGAGTAGCAGCAGGCCTTTTTTTGTGCAACAAAGCAGATGCAGATTTGCCAACGCTGAAATGAAAATGTGGCATCAATATTGTGCTATGAACTTTCCATCTGCCTAAAAACAAGTCAATTAATAAATAAACAACAGCAACTTCTAATGTTTCCTTGAATAAATACTGTTTTGATATGCAATACTGCAAGAAAGCTAATAATTATATTTTTTTCTGCTAAATATTAAATTAATTTGAACAATACTCATGTGGCTATTTTCCATATGAATAATATTGCTCCAAAATTCAAATTATTATTATTATTATTATTATTATTTTCCTTGAAAAATGTCTGCAAAACAGAATTATATCATCTTTTAAAATATATAAAATAGTCAATATTATTATTATTAAATTGTAATGTTGTGACATTACTATTATTATTATTATTATTATTATTATTATTATTATTATCATTATAAAACTAGTATTATGACATTATTATTTTATTATTATTATTATTATTATTAATAAACATGTAATATTCTCTGAAAAATGTCTACAAAACACAATTATATAATTATAATTAATTATATAAAAATATAGTGAATATTATTATTATTATTATACAATTGTAATATTGTGACATTACTATTATTATAAGTTTTATTACTATTATTAAACTTGCAATATTATCTGAAGAATGTTTTCAAAATTCAAGTAAATTACCTTTTAAAAATATATAATTGTGACTATTATTATAATAAAATTGTAATATTGTGACATTATTATTATTAAACTTGTAATATTCCCCTGAAGAATGTTTGCAAAATCTAT
>CAIGQW010001174.1:7100786-7142913 GCA_903798125.1 Danio choprae
TTACAGGTTTTCATCTTTCTTCGAAATATCTTCGTTTTGGAACCACCCGAGTATAAAGGCCTAAATGTATGTTTTTGGGGGTGGGGGGGGGGGGGGGGGGTTGTAATCTGTAACATTTCAGAGACTCTAAGGCTCTATATGTGCTCATATACGTTTTATTTATTTATTTTATATAATCGCAGACATTACAGTAGGCTATTTCACATTATCATTTATCTGCAGCTATATAACTATAAGGTTACAATATTTTATATTAAACATATCTTATAAAAATTTGTTAAACTACTTCATTTTTTACTACTTAGATATTTACTAAGAGTATTTATATAAATATAAATTACTCTTAAAAAATAATAGAAAAGCATAACAGGGCTAACAATATGCAACGTAAATAAGTAAAAGAAAAACTGCATTATAATAAAAAAATTTAAACTACTTAACTACTTAGATATTTATTAGGATTATTAATATAAATATAAATTGCTCTTAAAAATAATACAAAAGAATAACATAGGGCAAACAATATATAAGTAAATACGTAAAAAACACTGCATTATAATTTTACGAATATGAAATATGAAAAAAACTATACTTTCATTTCATTTCATTTTCTTTCAGGTTAGTCCCTTTATTAATCAGGGGCCACCACAGCGGAATAAACCGCCAACTTATCCAGCATACGTTTTACACAGCTGATGCCCTTCCAGCCGCAACCCAGTACTGGGAAACATGCATACACTCTCATTCATACACATACAATACGGCCAATTTAGTTTATTCAATTCACCTATAGCGCATGTCTATGGACTGTGGGGGAAACCGGAGTACCCGGAGGAAACCCACGCCAACACAGGGAGAACATGCAAACTCCACACAGAAATGCCAACTGGCCCAGCCGGGACTCAGTGACCTTCTTGCTGTGAGGCGACAGTGCTAACCACTGAGCCACAGTGTCGCCCCAGATCTATACTTTATTTACTTATTTTATTTACTTTATTTATTTGCATTAAACACTGTTTAAACACAATGTAAAAATACATTTTAAATAAAAAAATTATTCACAAAAAATAACTAGGCTACAACCTACGTGTTTATAGACTTATAGGACTTTATAGACACAAAAAACTAAACTGACAAATTCAAACTAACTCTAAAGTGACGAATAAATCACAGACAGCCAAATATGACGGGCTTTGTCTAAATACACAGCCGAGGGCCAAATATTATGCACACTTTTCTAGATTAAAAACGTGTCCTAGTTTGCTAATCTGTAATTAGTCCCGCACACATGCATGTTAAGCAGAATTATTAATAATTCCCCTTTTAAAAATTCCACTTATGGATTTCTATAATCGAAGCGAAATCATTTGAGAAGAATGCACAGCGCATCTGTAAATCAATGTCCCTCAGCTCCTGCTTTAATATTCACACAGCATCTCCACTGAGCTGTCTGCATATAACCCGATACGCTGAATGAATCCACACACACACACACACACACACACACACACACACACACACACAAGAAACATGTTTTTGCATACGGCGCAGCATCAGTCTTTACAAACTGCTACAAACCTGCGAACACGTTTTAAAAGCCCGCTGACCCGGCATTACCTTTAATGTTGGCGGGCATTCGTTTTCCTGCCAAAAACACTGTCCTTTGACTCCCATGACTCATTTATAACACTGCCTTCACACTCCAGGAGAATGATAACGTCAGGAAGATCCTCGAAAAACTTCCCCAAAAGCATCATAAAAGTTATTGATGTAGTCTGCATTGTGATACACTTCTGGCAAAATCAGCCTGGAGTCAAAAGATGAATATCATAAGGAGGACGGACTGGGAGATGAGTTGCATCATCTTTAGAGGATTCCTCAGCAAAAAAAAACTAAAACCACTGTCATTGCTCTTTATAGCTTAAAGCCGCCTCAATCTGTTCAAGTCTCTGAGGCTCGGGAACGGTTAGCGTGAGAGAAATAAGAAGAGAGGTAAAACCGCTCTCAAAGAGAACTGTGAGCAGCGGGTCAAGATGAATATTGATCAAAGAGCTGAAGAATGAAAGAGAGCTGGGTTTCAAGAAAGTTTCTGGTTTGACTTTGGTGGTGTCTGTTGTTAGCGATAAAAGCGTGAGTTAGTTTAACACTTAAAAGTAACGTCTTAAGTCTTAAACATCTGTATGCCTTTTCATGAAGAATCATTGTTACTGAAAACCAGCATTGTTTTTTTTTAACTACACAAAAAAATGCTTTTCTTATCATTTTTGTATTATTACTAATCCAAATATCTAACAATTCTTAAATCAAGAAGCATTTTGTAGACGAGCAAAAAATAATGTCTTGTTTTCTGAAATAATAAAGTCATAGTTGCGTGACTTTATCTTTAAAACAAGCTAAATGATCTGCCAATAAAGGGGTAAGAGATACAATCTTATATCAAAGCAAAGATAAGATTCTTGTTCTCTTATTTTTCTTCCTTACATATCTGCCATTACGCTCTATGCGCCTGCAGTTGAAAAAAAGAAAAAGAAAAATCAACTCTGATCAGAAGAAGCACTACATTAGTGGCATCTTTTTTCATCGTAAAGCAGAGCAGAGGCGGGAGCGGGGCTTCCATTGAGGTGACAGCGGACTTTTAAGTCAAGTCAAGTCAAGTTAAGTCGGGCTTTAATTGCCATTCCCCTACATGTGTGGACATACAGAGGAACGAAATGTCGTGTCTCGCAGGACAACGGGGCTACATGGATTAATCATAAATACAAACACAACACTGGACATAAGAGCTATTATAAAAAAAACCTATGCATAACTAACATATATTATAAAATAGAATAAAATACTTAAACTATACACATAAGACAGGCTATACAAGTACTTTTTCATGAGACTGAACAATGTTGTGCAGGATATTATGCAAAAAAAAAGTATTTAAGGTCTAATATTGTGCAAGAGGTATTTAAGGTTGAAGCAAGCAGTGCAGCATGATTGTTAAAGATGGAGGAGAGGCTAGGGGTCACTATGACTTCACAAATATTATTAAATACTACAATTATAACATTATCAACAGCAGCACACATTACGCAGCTGACACAGTGGTTGCCTAGTGACTTCTTTTTCTCATTCTCAGAAAGGACAAATCACGTTTAATGTCATCAACCCTTAAGTGTGTATGTTAAAAGGTTTCAGAGCGTTTCCAAAAGTTTGCTAAAACAAATGATGACATTTTTGGCCTATTTCCACTGAGTGGTACAGTGCGGTATGGTACGCTTTTATGTCCGTTTCAACGGTCAAACTTTCCAAAGAGTACCTAGTACAACAAAAGTGTACCAGAATGTGGAGCTAGACGTGCAGCTGAACGCTATTGGTTTACAGAGAAACGTCACTAGCGCGTGCACAAGCCAGGCGAACGAAAACAAAGGAAGCGTCATTTTTAAATGCACAGCCGAGACATTACACCGTAATAATATATACATATAATAACGAGCCATGGTCGACCTGAGCTCAAACAAATCTTGTTGTTGTCATGATGAACAGCCACAAAGCCAAGAAGAAGAGCAGAATCTGCCGGGTGTCCATCTAGGCCATCTAAAAGCACGGGCGATTCACTTTCTCTCATAATAACGTGTGCATGATTACTGAAGTGCTTCTGACATCCTTTCAAAAATGGACAAACGTGAGAGCGAAGCGCAAACAAGGGAGCAAATGATTCTTTCAGCAACCTAAAACATGAACAAACTGCCATGTTTAATTATTATCATCGCCTTTTGGACTATTATATGAACTCAGAATGACGGAATTGCTTTTTAACAAGACGTTAACGTTACGTGCTGGTGAAGAATAAAGATGTTTGTACTGACTGTTTATGTTTCCTATCGTTTATGAACCCAAATAAGGCCTAAATGTATTAATGTAATTGGTAACATTTCAGAGACTGTAAGGCTCTGTGTGTGTTCGTATAGTGAACTTCAAGGATATGTGAACAAAGCGAGAATGACGACAACTGCAACATTCTGTCGAACACCACGCCTACCAAATGGGTACCATTGGTACTATTTAGCAGTGGAGACACAAGCCTGATAAGGGTGACCCGTACCGAACCATATCGTACTCTACCACTCAGTGGAAACGAGGCATAAGTGTTTTGAATTTGAACTGCAATACCTAGATCAACCACTAGGCTTACATACTGCACCATTAAAAGGGAGAGTTTCTAACTGAAAGCAAAAGAGAATGAAAATTGTAATGATCATAATCGTAATAAACGTCTCTTCAGACTCCGGTGTCCATTTGTTTGACAAACTACAGCTCACGATCATACGCGCTGGTGCAAAGGCCTTTTCTCTGTTTACAGGTTTCTTTAAGCACTTCAAATCAAACGTGCATCAGAAATACAACAGATGTGTGAACAATAGTGTAATCTGGAGCAAATTCCATCACATCGGCTCGAAACGAAAGGGCATGCAAGTAAATTACCATAATTACAATCATGAGCGGTTACGTTGCTCTCGCTGCTTTTCTGACATTAAACGGAGCGCAGTGTTATAAAGACGGCGGATGCTTGAAAGGCAGTGTTCAAAAGACATCCATTATGTGATTTTTAAGTTTATACGCTCATCCTTTGTATTTTCCTGACGTAGCGTGAACAGGGGCAATTAGATAATGCGTTTTCCTGTAGTGCGGAGAGGCTTTTTCTTTCATTGTGCGCTGAAATAAATGGAAGAATGCTTTAGCACATCAGATAAGAAAAGAACGGGCATAAAACATTTCCGGACACACTTCAGTATCAAGCAGAGACTATGGTCATGTTTACTGCGTTATGTCCAATATGGATCAACAGATTTCTGGTTTGAGCACTCTCATTCTGATGGATGATATGAAAACCTTTTTGTGCTGAGATTTTGAGTACAGATTATTATATTATTTATTTGTTTAACTGTTATCAAGGCTTTGTGTCAATTTTGTTGTTGATGGAACAACATTTCTGTCGAACTAACCTTGCCATAAACCCACTTCAAAGCATTAAGGATGAATATGAATATTGTTGAAAATGAATTTTGAAACTTTGTTAATTCTGTAGTATAGAATGAATTGCATAAATCGATATATTAATTGATTTGGTTGGAATTTGGAGTGAATGTGGTGATTTTGTTGTCCAACATAATAATAAGAATAAGAAGAATAGCTGATAAAAATAGCCTACTTTACATTGACTTTTTTTTTTAAGGGCTGAACAATTTAGATAGAGGCGAATTGTAGGAAAAGTATTTTTACATTGTAAATCAAACATATTATTGGAGTGTATAATATTTCTACTTCACTATCAAGGTTTTCATGTTTAATCAAATCTTTAGTTCTGAAACTAAACTTATATTTGACAGTCCACATGATCAACATTTTCAATGTATTCAGTATGACTATAAAAAAATTATTAAAAATACAAATATTAAACAATATATCATATTGAAATAGTAATAAAAAATGTTTTTTTTTAAAGAAAGTATTACACTAAAATGTATGCATTCATTCATTCATTTTCTTTTCGGCTTAGTCCCTTTATTAATCTGGGGTCGCCACAGCGGAATGAACCGCCAACTTATCCAGCATATGTCTTATGCAGCGGATGCCCTTCCAGCTGCATCCCATCACTGGGAAACATCCGCACACACCCATTCACACTCATACACTACAGACAATTTAGCCAACCCAATTCACCCACTGTGCCACCATGCTGCCCATATGCATTTATTTCTTAATATTTTTTTTTAATCAGTTGCACATCTGGCTTATTTTCACAGGTTTCTGTAAAGCAAAATATTTTTTTATAAATAAAATTCTATTTAAAAACAAAATTCACAAATTTAATCATATTCAGTACGACTATAATAATAATAATGAGTTTATTGTAATGATTAAAATGCAAATATTAAACAAAATATGAAATCTATTTTAATAATACAATGAAATGGTTATAAAATTCATTTATTTTACTAGAAAAAAAAGCATACTCGTGTGCATTAATTTCTTTATATTTTTTAATCAGTTTTCAAGTCTCACTTTTATTTTGACAGGTTCCCGTAAAGCAAAGGAAATAAAATAAAAAAACACAACTAAAACACTTTTTTTTCTATTTGAGGAAAAAAAAAACAAAAAAAAAAAACACTATTTTGGACATATTCAGTATGAATATAAAACAAATATATATATTTTATTGTAATCATTCAAAATACAAATATTAAACAATAAGAAATCTATTTTAATAATACACTCAAATAGTTATAAAATTTACTAAAAAAGCATTATACTTATGTTTGTATTAATTTCTTAATATTTTTAAATCTGTTTTCACGTCTCACTTTTATTTTGACAGGTACCTGTAAAGCAAAAGCAAAAGCAAAAAAAAAAAAAAAAACTTTTTTTATAAACAAAATTCACTATTTTGGGCATATTCAGTATGACTATAAAAATAAAGATTTTATTGTGATTATTAAAATACAAATATTAAACAAAATATGAAATCTATTTTAATAATACACTGAGATAAGTATCAAATGTATTTAATTTACAAAAAAAAAACAAAAAAAAAGTATTACACTAATGGTTGTGCATTAATTTCTTAATATTTGAAATCAGTTTTCACATCTCACTTTTATTTTGACAGGTACTCAAGCAAAAAAAACAATAACAAATCTATTTGAAAACAAAATTCACCATTTTGGACATATTCAGTATGACTATAAAAATAATAATGATTTTATTGTAATTATTAAAAATACAATTATTAAACAAAATATCAAATCTATTTTAATAATACAATGAAAATGTATTTATTTTACTAAAAATCTATTATACTGCAATTATTTCTTAATATTTTTAAATCAGTTGCACGTCTCACTTTTATTGTGACAGATTCCTGTATAGCTAAAAAAAACGAAACAAAAACAAATTCAAAACAAAAGTGTTTATTTACACACATCAAGATCTTGATGTGGTGCGGTTTAACCTTGTGCTTCATAATGAAACAGAAAAAAACATATATTTAACAATCACATTCTGCTTAATTTGACAACTGCTCTAAGCCAGATCGCATTACTGATTTTATTACATTATGCCGTGCAGCCAAAACCCTTGCATTTCTTTTTAGATTCAGGTTTTGTAAGTTGGAAGGGATGACAAAATGCAAATAGCAGAAAATAAGGGGGACAATCTGAGGGAAATGACTGATTGATAAAGCCCCAGCCACATGATTTCAGCTTTGCTGCTTGTAATAGTTGACAGAGGACAGAAAAATCAAAGAAGAAAAGCCATTAGAAAAAAAAAAAAAAGCAAGAGTACATAATGTTTTAAAGCGCCTCCATGAAAAAGGCCAGAGACATGAGTGAGGGTTTGGAGAAAGAAATGAGACATTCCAGTGAAAGTATATTATTATTTAAAGGGATGGTTCATCCACAATTGAAAATTCTGTCATCATTTACTCATTCTTCACTTGTTTCAAACATTTATGAGTGTTTTTTTTCTTCTGTTTAACACTAAAGAAGTTATTTTGAAGAAAGTAGGAACCTGTAACCATTGACATCAATAGTATTTGCTTTTCCTACGAAGTCAGTGGTTACAGGTTTTCAGCTTTCTTCAAAATATCTTCTTTAGTGTTCAACATAAGAAAAAAAAACGGGTCATTGAGGGTGAATAAATACAGTACATTTCCATTTTTGGGTGAACTATCCTTTTAAAAGACAAACCGAATTGAAAGCATGATGGAAAAAACAAAACAATACAAGTAAGTCCATCAAAGTGATTGATAATAATTATCTGTAGTCCAGGCTCTGCACACACACTCTCTCTGACAACCCTAAAGGTACTTACAGACAAAAGAAAAATGCTTAAAAACCTTCCAGAAATTAAATCATTTTTAAAACAATCACACACTCATCAGTAAAGTCATTGGGCTGCTTAAAAAACCCATTCAAAATGAAATGATGAAGCAGAATGAGTCATTGGCTGGATGAAAAATCAGGTTGCAGCTCAAGGCCCGAAGGCTGTGTGTCAAACTCTGAACCTCATCTTATAATTCACACAGAACTGAATCAATAACAGATCCATGAAAATGTTTTAGTATGATACAGGGTTTCCATTTCAAATTCTACTTTTTTTCGGTTGAATTTAAGACTTAAGACCTTTTTAAGATCATCATGAATGAAATTTCAGACCTGAAAAATCGGTTTCAGATTTTTACTTGCCCCATCCAAAATAAATGACAATCTAATTAGTTATTTCTTAGCCACATATTTCATATAATTTGCCAAAACGAGCAAACTCTAGTTGTACACAGACATATTATTTCAACATAACCTTTAAAATAAATAAACCTTAAAAATAAATTGATAAAGCTTTAAAAATCATAATAAACCAAACTGTATGCATACACATCTGTCCAGGTCAGTGTCCTCACCATTTTGCTAAATAGAGTTTTGTTAAATGTTTTATTGAGCTGGATTGAGGTGCTGGCCCGATTGGGCAGCTTCATGTAATAAAATTAAGATCCGTTTAAAAATTAGATATACAAAATAATATTTACGTGAATTTAAGACTTTTTAAGACCTACATTTTTGGTTTTGAAATGCAAGACATTTTAAGACCCAGTGGACACCCTGTGATATAATTCCAAATGCATGCAAAGTCTTATGGAAGGTTTTCATGAAAACAATGTACTAAAAGTAACACATTGCATATAATCCTGTAGTGAGGCATAGTTACTTTGGATGCCAATGTCCAAAAAGCTTTCAATTTTCTGTTGAAAATGACGTTAAATGTAAACATAGGTCAGGTTACCTTATTTTTACCAAAGATAGATTTTTGTTTTGCAGTCCAGAGTCCTCATTCATGACAATGCAACACAAAACACACATGGAACAACATTCATTCATTCATTCATTCATTTTCATTTCGGCTTAGTCCCTTTATCAATCTGGGGTCGCCACAGCGGAATTAACCGCCAACTTATCCAGCATATGTTTTACGCAGCGGATGCCCTTCCAGCTCCCATCTCTGGGAAACATCCATACACACCCATTCACACACATACACTACGGACATTTTAGCTTACCCAATTCACCTATAGCGCATGTCTTTGGACTTGTGGGGGAAACCGGAGCACCCGGAGGAAACCCACGCCAACACAGGGAGAACATGCAAACTCCACACAGAAATGCCAACTGACCCAGCCGAGGCTCGAACCAGCGACCTTCTTGCTGTGAGGCGAACGTGCTACCCACTGCGCCACTGTGAAGTCCACATGGAACAACAACAACAACAATCATAAAAGCTTGGTGCCAAATACTGCACTGGTTCAAACCATTGTAGATATCAAAAAACTATTTATAGTAGATACGTGTCTTAGGTCGTATGGCCAGAAACATTTGTATATGCTCATTTATTACTCCATAAAATGCCCCTAGAATCAGCAGGTCCATATTGACCATATTTGGATCAGTCATTAATATTAACGAGTTCCGCTCTGACGTGCAACTCTCACACATGCAGAGTAAGTTAAACATAAAATTAAATGAACTTAAAAATGACTAAGAGAGGAAAATTATCATTGTTGTCTCACTGGGATACGTGGCTTATCAAACACAGCCGGAGGTGTGCATAATTATGATCTCGTGAACATATCAGTCTGTGTTTTAGCCAGTGATCTCCTGATGGCAAGATTAGTCATCAGGTCCAGATGATGCCAAACCTGAGCTAAAGTACATGCAAATGATGAGGGCATGCCCCGTGAGTTATGCAACAGTCGGTTTAGTGTTCTGATTGGTCATTTTACAATGGTATACATGAGAATGAGGAAATGAGGGCTCATGGTATGCCCATTTCCATATATTCATTCATTCATTTTCATTTCGGCTCAGTCCCTTTATTAATCTGGGGTCGCCACAGCGGAATGAACCGCCAACTTATCCAGCATATGTTTTACGCAGCGGATGCCCTTCCAGCTGCAACCCATCTCTGGGAAACATCCATACAGACCCATTCACACACATACACTTCGGACAATTTAGCTTACCCAATTCACCTGTACCGCATGTCTTTGGACTTGTGGGGGAAACCGGAGAACCCGGAGGAAACCCACGCCAACACAGGGAGAACATGCAAACTCCACACAGAAACGCCAACTGACCCAGCCGAGGCTCGAACCAGCGACCTTCTTGCTGTGAGGCAAACGTGCTACCCACTGCGCCACTGTGAGGCCCCCATTTCCATATACTGATCTCGTATTATTCAACTATGCCTATTATACCCAGATTTTCTTTATAGGGCAAATGTAAAACACAAAACACAACATGCATAAAACACAAGTTTTCAGGTGTCCAGTCCTAAAGGATGAAACAAATAAAAACAAACATACCACCTTTTCTGTAAATTAATAAACAGAATTGCTTTTACAATTTTGTATTATTTTTGCTAATACATTTTTTAAAAGGTATATAAAAGTAAAACAACAAATGACTGAAACATCTATGCAAAATCTTATTTAACACATCATTGCCTGTAGTGTAGCGTTTCAATGATTTTGGCCTACGTTATGTAAATGCACTGTAAGAGATGAGAAAAATGCAACTGTGGTGTTTCAATGGTTTTAGCTGCTTTATGTGAAGGCATTGTAAACATTCTTTGTGGAATTTGTTACAATTATCAGTGGCATTATGTAAACATTAATGCATATATATATATATGGGTAAAAATGCATTCAAACTGTGCTACAATAATTCAGCCAAATCATTCCAGGACATAACTTAAATATATATTTGTGTAGCGGAGCACATGTCTTTCACCTAAATGCTCAAAACAGCATAAGCACTGAAACACATGAGCAATTTTTGACTACAAAAAAGTAATGCATCCCATCATGCATTTCTTTCTTACAGATATAGGTGCAAAAACCCCAGTGACCAACGGTTATCTGACTGCTATAAGAGTACCTTCACAAAACGGTTTATATTTACACACGCACACACACATATATTCATGCACACGCACACACAAAAGCACATGAACTGGCAGCTTTCGAGTCATCTCAACTACCTAGTGAGTGTTTGTCATCTCGCACAACAATAGCAATTACCCATGAATGATTTGCAGTGCAATGCAATGCCTTGTTGCCAGGCAACACTCATGTTAATGAAAAAAGCCTTTTCTTCTAAATAAAAAAAGTATAGGGCACGTTATTCGGCCATCAGAAATAGGGAGGTTTGAAATGGATCTGGTTCACGATGACACACACAAACGTTGTAATGCTCAAGTGACTAAAAACAGATCCATGTACAGTAAGGTGCTGAGGATTGTGCTTTTGAATGCTAAAGCCCAGCATCCAGCCCTTAAGGGTTTCAGGAACACCACAGAATGTTAATAGGTACTTGGGTTTTCCTAAGTACGCTTAATTTTCATTAGGAACCGATATCTCTCTAAACTAGATAAGTGTACAACAGGCCCAGAGGTTTTACACTGGTAGTCAGCTTTGATGCATATATATTGTCAGGAGACCATATTGTAGATACCTGATCGAGGCACTTACTTTCATTAGAGTCAATCAAAAGCCACTTTAGCGAGAATTAGCGTAATGTTTGCGCTCAGAGTTTATGGCACTCATAGTACACTTAATGACAACCATTGTAGCTCATTTATTCATTTAGGATACTGAAGGAAATTAGACAAAATGAGAGGCTGGGTATGCAAAACACACAAAAATCACCTGTCTGCTAAGTACCCTAAATATTAAAAGACATTATGTCCAATGAACTTGCTTAACCTGTTGACATCTCAATGTATGATTATGAATCATATTCAATATATACACTCACCGGCCACTTTATTAGGTACACCTGTCCAACTGCACGTTAACGAAAATTTCTAATCAGCCAATCACATGGCAGCAACTCAATGCATTTAGGCATGTGGAAATGGTCAAGATGATCTGCTGCAGTTTAAACCGAGCATCAGAATGAGGAAAAAAGGTGATTTAAGTGACTTTGAACGTGGCATGGTTGTTGGTGCCAGACGGGCTGGTCAGAAACTGCTGATCTACTGGAATTTTCATGCACAACCATCTCTAGGGTTTACAGAGTATGGTCCGAAAAAGAGAAAATATCCAATGAGTGGCGGTTCTGTGGGCGCAAAATACTTGTTGATGCCAGAGGAGAATGGCCAGACCAGATGGTTCCAGCTGATAGACTCAAATAAGCACTCGTTACAGCCGAGGTATGCACAAGAGCATCTCAATGCACAACACGTCCAACCTTGAGGCGGATGGGCTACAGCAGCAGAAGACCACACCGGGTGCCACTCCTGTCAGCTAAGAATAGGAAACTGAAGCTACAATTCACACAGGCTCACCAAAGTTCGACAATAGAATTTGGCATCAACAACATCAAAGCATGGATCCATCCTGCCCTGTATCAACGGTTCAGGCTGCTGGTGGTGGTGTAATGGTGTGGGGGATATTTTCTTGGCAAACTTTGGGTCCATTAGTACCAACTGAGCATCATGTCAATGCCACAGCCTACCTGAGTATTGTTGCTTATGACCACAGTGTACCCATTTTCTGATGGCTACTTCCAGCAGGATAACGTGCCTTGTCATAAAGCGTGAATCATCTCAGACTGGTTTCTTGAACATGCCAGTTCACTGTACTAAAATGGCCTCCACAGTCACCAGATCTCAATCCAATAGAGCACCTTTGGGATGTGGTGGAGCGGGAGATTCGCATCATGGATGTGCAGCCGACAAATCTACAGCAACTGCTGATGCTATCATGTCAATATGGACCAAAATCTCTGAGAAATATTTCCAGTACCTCTATGTCACAAAGGATTAAGGCAGTTCTGAAGGCAAAATGGGGTCCAAGTAAGGTGGTCCAAGTACTAGTAAGGTGTACCTAAAAGTGGCTGGTGAGTGTATATAATCCTATTTTGTAATTTATCTGGAAACTGAATGACTCGCCCGAGATAAAATGTAATGTTACATGACATATTATTGTTTACAACATCCTGACATCGCATTTTAAACGCAATGTTTATTTTGTGCTTCATCTAGTAGTAAAGATGAAAACAATGATTTTTAATTTTTTTTGCTGGCATTTGCTACACAGAGATAATAAACAGCAGATAATAAAGAGCATTAAAAACAGCATTTACTGTTTGAATTTCAAGATTAAGTTGGACAAAATGTATTGTTTCCTGCCAAAAGTAACAAAACACAAAGCTTTGTAATTATCGGACAGCATGTGCCCTATATAATATCAGCTGAAACGGCACAGACTGGAAAAATATATTTTTAAAAAAATAGTTATGACATTAAGCCGTGGTTAAAACAACACTGCATTTGTTTGGTACACGTGTAATAAATAAATAAATAAATAAATGTGTGTATTAAATATAAATGTGTGTACAAGTACAAAATAAAACAAACAGGAATTGAGCTTCGAAAAACATAGAATTGCACCTTAAAATAAGCATAAAAGCAGTCCATATGGCTCACTATATACCAAGTCATCTGAAGTCATACATTAGTTTTATAAATAAGAACCAAAATTTCATCAGAAGATTCATTCATTTTCTTTTCGGCTTAGTCCCTTTATTAATCTGGGGTCGCCACAACGGAATGAACCGCCAACTTATCCAGCATGTGTTTTACGCAGCGGATGCCCTTCCAGCCACAACCCATCACTGGGAAACATCCATACACACCCATTCACACACATACACTATTGTCAATTTAGCTTACCCAATTCACCTATACCGCATGTCTTTGAACTTGTGGGGGAAACCGGAGCACCCGGAGGAAACCCACGCGATCACGGGGAGAACATGCAAACTCCCCACAGAAATGCCAACTGACCCAGCCGAGGCTGGAATTCAATCAGTGGTGTGAAATAACAAATTACAAATACTCAAATGACTGTAATGGAGGAGGAATTGTACTTTACTAAGCCGTTTTAAAAATGTGTACTTTACTTTTACTTTGAATTACATTTTAAGTGCTGTATCAACACTTGCACTATTTTCCTTCAACCTACAGGTTTATTTTTCTTGTCTATGGTGATTGGCCAAGTAGATAAATCAGAGACATGATTCCTCTCCAATCAAACTGTACAAATCCCATCAGAAAGACTAACCTGAAGATATAGATGCTTTATAAATGCAGCAAACATGTACAGTGTGGAAGCATTAAAAGTGCCCAACTTCCAGCAAAATCATTACACAAAACAACTGAGAGACTGTTTAGAGTGAATGATGAGAAGATGAATAATGCATACTGTATGATGACTGAAATCATAAAACAAACAAACAAAAAAAGCGATACAGAATGTTACGTTTTCAAACACGTGCACAAATTGCATGGAATTTGTACTGTAGCTCTGCACAAGAAGATTAGCCAGAGGTGGAATGGTCATGCCCAACTGAGCCTGGTTTCTCTCCTTCACTTTTGTCAATTGGTGAAGTTTGTTCCTCGCCACTGTCGCCACTGGCTTGCTTGGTTTGGGATTTGTGGAGCTGCGCATCGATGGATTTGCTCTTCAGTGTTTGGACTTTCAGCAGTGAAATTTAAACCACACTGAACTGAACTAAACTGAACATCAACTGAAAACAGGACCGACGCAGTTTCAATTTACTACAACTTCTATGGTACACTGCTTTGACATAATCTACATTGTAAAAGTGCTATAAAATAAAGATGTATTGAATTACACCTAAAAATCCTTAGAAGAAAATGGCACTCATGTAAGCTACTGCACATTTTTAATTTGTAGGGTAAAAAGTGGAATAATTTTCACAGCATGATACTCAATACATTAAAACAGTTTGAGAAGGGCTACTTTTTTAACTCAATACTTCGACTAGTATTCCACTACATTTCTTGTATTATATTACTTTCAACACATTATTTACTTTCATTGTGAAAAGACTGACCAGTAGATTGCTTAAAAAAACTAAGTTAAATTAAAATGGGTTAAAAAAAAAAACAAAAGAAAACATTATTTCTTTAATGCATATTTTAAACAAATGTGGAATATTCCCTGGAGGTAAAGAGAAACCTTTTCCTCTCATTTCCCACTCATCCATGCCTGAGACTTGCACAATTCTTATTATGATTGTGCCTGCTGATATTTAAAGTGTTCATAAAGCCTCTTTCTATGAGGTGAGGACCAGCATTAACCCCAATGTTCAACATCACCTTCACCTTAACTTAGACCATAATGATAGCTGAAGTAATTTGTTCCACGTCCAAACCGGGATCCAAGAATAAATTAGAATCAGTCACAGGATTCCACACAATATCTGCTGCATAACTCCAAGAGCGTATGCATAGAAATCCATTAAAAGGAAGTGAAGGAAATAGAAAAATACAGAAAAAAAAGAAAGGATCGTATCCTATAATAGTAGCTGCTGCAATCAAACATAATCTGTGTGTAACATCACACCATCAAGATTCACATATGTTGGCCTCTTTTCCTGTCTTTAAGATGAAATATACAGTATTTACCATTCAGTACAGTAACTAAGTGCTAACGTGAGATTTTGCCCTTTGCCCCCAGCTGTGTTTATTATAATTTCCTTATTAAAACAAGGTATTTATTGGCCTATGATCACAGCTAAGGCTTAATTGCCAATTAAATGAACTGGAAAATATGAAATAGCAAAAATGCAATACAGCCTACATATACTGCTAACAAAATTAACCAATGTAAACCAATTTTAAAATGAAGTTCATCAGTCTTTATCCCAAAACATGCTCCTAAATCGCATGTCAATCCATGTGCAACCAAATGCTGTGATCATACACTCGCAAAAATAAAGGCTCTTTTTGCCTTTGACTTCCATGGATGCACAAAATGTTCTTTATAGTGGAAAAAGGTTCTTTGGAATTAAGATGTTCTTTACAAAAATAAAAATAAAAATAAATAAATAAACACAAAGATTTTTTTTTTCCAGTGTTTCTTCATGTTATAGTTTATTTGAAAAGACAATAACAAAGGCAATATTGACTAGTTTGGTTTGGTTTAAAAAAAAAAAATTATAAAAAAATGAAATGCCATCTGAAATAATCTTACAAAACTTGCATTTTTCTCAGACTCCTGTGTTTATGTTCAGTTATTTCACTTTAAGGTCAATGAAAACTATTTATTAATCGCCATACATTGAAATAACTAAAAACATTCTTTAGATGACATTCTTCTTAACCAAACTAGCCAATATTGCCTATATATAAGCAATGTTTAGGTTACTGCAACTTATATAACTCACATGCTCTTCTCTCAAATTGGATTCTCTGACTCTGCTATTAGAAATGCATTTTGTATTACCCATACATTTGTGTAATTACAGATAGAGCTAAATGGATCGAGAGAGCATGTGTTCTCTTGTAATGTCTCAGAGTTGCCATTTGAGAGTTGACAGTCAATTTTGATTTTAATCGCCCAGCAGCCATTGATTCATATATGCAACTGCATATTCCAACTTATAGATTTTCTGCTGTAAATCCATTTGCAAAGAAAATCTACATAGCACCAGCAAAAAAAAAAAACTAAAAAACTGAGAAGTCTCTTGTCAACAAAGGAGTAAGCCTGAAGGGAATAAAAAACTAGTATGCGTAATTCAATACACAGCGTCTGAGTCAATGACCCAGCGTAGTGATTTCTGCCTATATGCCAACAGTGCTTGCACTCCAGCTTGCCACAACGGTCGACTAAAGAAGAATAGACCAGCATGGTAACTTACAGTGGTGAAGTTTAAAGCAAAGCACTCCTCTCCTCTGAAGCTGCACTGCAAGAGCATGTCGTTGATATCATGGCCCGTTCGGTTGTAGAAATCCGTCATGTTGAATTGCTTAGGCTTGAAACCGTTAAAACTAGCCTTCTCCTTCAACAAAGCGAAGACTTCCGGGTCGGCCAAGTGTGGGTTAGCGATCTGATAGTTCTCGTTGAGCAGTGCCAACAGCTCCCCCACATGGTACAGATCATTCTTTGTGATCTTCGAAAAACGAAATTCGTTGAGGTTACAGAAGGTGACGGCTGGGAAAGTGAGGTTGGGGGCTGCCACTTCATCAAGTTTGGTGACGTGAGGAAACTCGAAGTAATAATAGACGCGATCCATACACACGTACATCAGAAGACCCAGAGAGCCCATGAAGGACAGAGTCCACAGGAATCGGCGGAACGTCATGTGCCCGTAGGCGAAAATGTGGCTCATGCCATGCAACGTGGAGTTGTTGGCGAAAACTTGCAGGCTGGACGGCCTCATGCTTTCAATGCTGTCTTCTGAGTCTCCCTTCATGACTGTCATTGGTTATCCAGTTGTATTATTGATGAAGCGTTTCAAGTCTAGATGCTTGAGAAGTCTTTGAAGAGGTTCTTATGGTAGTTTTTCAGTCAATGGTAGTCCTGCAACCTCTTCCGAAAAAGCAGCTGTCATGCCATGCAGAACCGAACACGATGACAGCAAGTCACATGAAAAGAAAGAAGTACAAGTACAAGCACAAGTGTGGGAATGAAGATTGCAATGGGAAGATCTCTCTTGATTGGAGCGCGTCTCCTCCGGTCCGCACAGAATGGATTTTTTTTTTTTTTTACATCGCTATGACGATGGCATGGAATGAATTGGTGAATGGGAAGATTACAACAGCCCAACGTCTGTTGCTTGTCGCCGACTACGTCCCCCCTGCGCCACTCCCCTGCTGAAAATCAAGGGTCACAGACCTCCTCCAAGCCCACCTCTGCGTTTGACAGCCTCAGCTGGGTTTCCTTGTGTCTCCTGGATTCGCGGCAAGCTGCAGAGAGCGCGGCTTCCTGATGTTTTGGAAAGCCAACGTGGTGGTCTCGCCCCGGACAGTGAGCGTTTCTTCCTCCAGATCTGGAAATGAGGATTTATGCACCTCTGCCGGCTGCCTGCCACCCCTCCTCTCTCTCCGATGCTCTTTAGTAGTCAGGATCCATCCCACTGCTGAGCGTCTGCTTCGCCACAGCCTGTGTGTGCGTGTGCGAGTGTGTGTGTGTGTGTGTGTGTGTGTGCGCGAGAGAAGCATAGGGGGAGGGTGTTAGAGGGGCTGGGGGTGCTTCGACTCCAGGTTTGCATGAAAGAGAAGCTCTCGATGTGCAATGCTGTATTTCAGCTACAGGTAGTTGCAGAGAAGCAAATATCCGCGCCATGTGATCTTATCTGAGCTTTGCAGGAAAGCATGTCATCATTTTTTTCTTCAATAAGGCTAGGTTTGCATTAGAAAACTGATCTGTTTTCTTAATATTTTAGCTTTTCAGCCACACTGAGATCTGGAAATTTGCGAAAGGCAAGCAATCTGAAGGCGTTTTGTTCCAAGTCGGGGCTTTGCGATGACAATGTATAGCGTATAGACAAAATAAAAAGTATATCGATTCATATTATGCTCTATTGTTTATATTGTGGTGTCACAAAATATATTGTTTACAGTAATACTTTTCTTCCTTTACAGGAGCACCATTACAGGGATGCTACCAGAACCACGAATAACAGCACCATGAGAAAGTATTAATTGATTTAATTTACAGAAATGGTACTATATCATAATATATCGTTACCAGGATAAGAGATGACTTGTATTATAATATAAGATTTTTGTCAACATACTTCTAAATGGATGCATTTAAAAATGATTTTAATTTGTAGACTGTGCATTTGGGGTATTCACGCTTTTACGCTTCACACGTGCAAAAAATCCTTTTTTCCGCCACATATTAACATGCATTTTCAATGATCAGCTGATTTTCATCTAGAATTTCCTCCATGCGTTCAAATACATGTGTTGTGACTGCTGGTTTATATTTCAATGAGACACCTCCCTCTTATTTCATAGTGCTTTTTATCACTATTGCAGGAGTACTCGGTGTGATACATGAATGCAACTGAATGCAACTGAAACATGTCATGTTGCTGACCAGCAAACAGGAAAGACAGCATGTGAAAAGGATTTGGATGGCTATACAATTTGGATCGCAATCTGTGTTTTGGTACAATGTAAGAATGCATGAATACTTTGTTGTGGTGCGTTTTCTCACAAGAGGTGGTATGTAGGTAGTTTGTTTACACACTCTGAGGAAAAACAAAACAATGCATCTAAATCTATGATCTACTACGTGAGGAAGTGGTCAAAACAGGAGAAGCTTAAAATGTTTTAGACCTCATTTAGGCCTGTTGTAAAGGATTAGTTCTCCCAAAAATAAAATTTCCATAATAAACAAGTGTTCTTGGAGCATTGGAAAAACATAGGGGTTAGTATTGGACCAATTTCCATTTTTTTTTTTAAATGTATGTGCAATTATATGCATTTATGTATGTATTATATCATCTTTGCATCAAATTACAAAAAAACTGTCATTATTATGAATCGCTTGTGCGAGGTGTTTCTAATGCAATGGCCTCAAACTCAATTCCTGGAGGGCTCTGCATAGTTTAGCTCCAACCACCTCCAACTCACACCTGCTTAATAGTCTCTAGTAGTCTTGAACACTTTGATTGGTTGGATCAGCTGTGTCTGATTGAGGTTGGAGCAAAACTGTGCAGAGATGCGGCCCTCCAGGAATGGAGTTTGAGACCTAGGTTCTAATGCAAGGTCCATGGGCGGGACAGCAAATAGACGTTGTTCACTCTCAAACAATTTTTTTCCTTTTTCTGCAAGTCTTGATAACATGTTTATTGAGTTTTTCTTTTTGAGCAAATAGGAATGCAAAAAAATATATTTGGTACTCTCCTATTCAATGCACTAGCAGGCACCTTGATGTCAAAACAACATATAAAAATAAAAAGGTCAAAAAACACGTCAAAAACACAAATCAATTTGATGAATACTGTACCTTTATATCAAAACAACATTAAATTGACATCAAACATTGGCGGAAAAACAAAAAAACACATCAGAAATCGATTAGAAGACATTTTGATGCGTTTGTTGATGCCAACGTTAGATGTCATATTGATGTCGTTTTGATATCGAGGTAGTTTACATTCACTGTAGGGATACAAAATCCAGTGTTCATACATAATTTGGAATTTAGGCTTTCCGATGAATAAAACCTTCCTTATATTTTAATACTTTGTGTCATTATTTTGGTGTTCAAATGGACATCAATGTGTGGATGTCAAATAGACTAATGGCTAATGTGAATTTGATGTTGTTTAGACATCAAGGTGCCCGCTGGGAAGCGTTGTTCATTTATGACTAGATTAGCAAAAACATAGAATAATGCCAGGCATCTACGGTGATTTAAACCTAGTCCAACATGTCAGTGTTGACCAAAAAAAACTCAAAAATGTTAGTCTGGATGGATAGCTTTTGAATCCATCATCATGCACTTTAAGCATTAAAAAAAAGAAATGTCCAACTGTGGATCTTAATTGATCTGGAGTTTAAGAAGAGATGAAATACTGTAGCTTGATTCACATCTCAATTGATCTGGAGTTTAAGAAGAGATGAACTACTGTAGCTTGATTCACATCCTTTCAAGACAGCAGCTGGGTGATCAGTAACTATCACTAGACTTGATCTATAGGCTAAGGTTCAATCAATACCGCTGTCCATTGTTTTGGGGGGGGTTAATAGTTCAGGGATCCATTCACAGCACACTTGCAAATCCAGCCTTAAATGACGTCAGATCACTGATACTGATGCTCATGGGAGACAAATTACTACAACAATCGGTAAATGGTCAGGGTAACAGATATCTCTCAACCAATTATCCAATATCCAATCAAATGTCCCAAAAAGAAGGCTGCGGCTGAAATACATACTGTTAGTTTATAAATATTCTATCCGCAGACCAAATAACTGTTCACATAGCCCAGATGCAATCCGTGTATTTGCATTCACATTCTGACTTTTGCAAATATTGTAATGTCTGGATTCTGTTTACAGGCTCCCCATTACAGCAAATATGCCGAGTGCGAGGATTAGCATATTACAATATTATTTTGCATATTTCTACATGTAAATGACTTTGAACAGCATACTTGGAGTCTGTTGTTATGTTGAGACTGAGCAAGCCGGCCATGTAGCATACCCAAAACAAGTCCTTGAATAAAAGGCAAAGTGGATAATGCAATAACTAAAATCGTTTTATATTTCGCATACCTCTGTGTGATTTATTACCAGACATTTCTGGATGTGACACATGCTATTTGTTAACATAACAAACAAGAGTAAAATGGAGAAGAGGCATAATACTACGAGATATACTATGAAGAAAGATGGAAAAACAATGATATAAACGTATGATCTTAAAGGAGACCAATTAATTACTTTTTACAAGATGTAAAGTAAGTCTTTGATGTCCCTAGAGTGTGTATGTGAAGTTTCAGTTCAAAATACTGCATTTTTTATAACACTTTAAAAATGCCCCTTTTAAGCTATGATCCAAATTGTGCCGTTTTGGTGACTGTCGCTTTAAAGCTGCTGTATGCAAGTTTGACTCTTCTAAAGCATAAAAATACCATAATATGTTTGCAGATATTTAAGAAACATGCCAAGAGAACACTCTTGTTTATCTGAAAAACTATGCTGAAGTTAGTTATTCTGCTTTAAAAATGTGCTTTACTTGCCAGAATGTCTGTCTTTGTTTTGGTTCTTTTAACGCGCCCACTGCCACTTTAGCCAATTATATTTCAGCACTCCGGGTTGCCTTGTTGGAAAACAGAGTATTTGATTAATTCAGTCAGGAAGGCTCTCAAAGGACGTGTCCATGACCAAAATGCGACCTCCGGTGGACAGTAGCAGACTCCGAAATGACGCCGATTTAGAGTTCCACATGAGGTGGTTATTAAACAGCAAATAATATAATATTACAAACGTAAACATTAGGTGAGCAGGTTACATTGTAACCCCGTGTCCTAACAACACGCTACGTGATGAGATTTGCAGTGATAAGCAATTTGGCTGATTGCACCAGACACAACATGACAGAAATTTAAATACAGCCATTCAGAAGCACAGAATAGTGCCCTTACTGCACTCCAACGAAATGGTAAGGTTTATAATCTAATTAATACATATTAAACCTCTTTAACATTATTAAAGTAGATGCTGAATCACTGATATGTGTTGGTTTGCACTGAGTCACAGTTCTAAAGTTATATTTAAATGGTTTATTTTATTTTCATGATCTGAGGTGAACTATCTGCTGCTGCTTTCTGTAATATGGCAATAAATGTCATGTAAAATGACATTCAAACTCACATTATTAGCATTTAACACTGAATAAAGCACATGAGGTGTACATGAGGTGATCCTTGTCGGTTTTCTGTTGTTCAGCTGCAAGAAATAGAAGCCGTTTCTAATATCAATTCGAGGTGTTGGTTAGGACAAACCTCCTTTTAATATGGAAAATATTCCTTCTATTCCGTGACGTAACTTTTATATAGAACACTACTTAAATCAGCCTTTAGGCTCAATAGTCAGGCACACTCCTGTTGGTCCTCAATACGGCAACCTACGTTTGCGTGTGTTTTGATCCAGGAATGCAATACCTAGTTTAACCACTGGGTGTCAAACTTATATACTGCACCTTTAAATTCAAATGAGGTGTTCTTTTCAAAAGAGGGCGGAGCTTCAAATGCAAATGCATCAGTATAGTGACAGATTCAAAAAAGGACTAACAATATCTCTGTTTTTAATCAAGTGTGATTATAAAAAATAGAATGAATACATTTTTACCATTAGAGACTGGACATATTCATTAACTGTTGCCACACAATTGTGCTTAAAGTGATTTTTGTATTAGAATAGGTAAAAATTGGAAAAAGGAAGAGTGGATCACAATCATTGAGTAGGTGCTGCCTTCCAAACCTAAACATCAATTTGTTTTTACCACACCAATGGCATATATGTAAATATGCTAAATCGCTTTACTTCCATTTTTGCACTCTGGGACAGGGAGTGATTGCTGTTTCGAGCACTTTCACCTGAGGGCTGAATGAATAAAAGATTGTACCTGGTCACCAGTGATTGACAGCTGAAATCATATCACATACACTGACTTGAACTGAGTCACCAACAATACCACCATAAAACTAATTTGCTGGACGGAAACATCCAAAAATAGCAGACTAATAGCTGGTTTTAGCCACGATTGGCTGGGAATCACTTGCAGGCTTTTTGGCTAATTGTTTATTGGTCTCCTACATCGATTTTTGCTTCAACTTGCTATAACAATGCGATTTTTTTGAGGGCTCTCTTACTTACACTGGTAAAGAACTAAGGTTTAACTCATTCGATGGCTTCCTGATTCTTTATTTGTTCCATGTGCTTATCTCTGTTTTTAGTCATTATTGTGTTGCAAGATCTGCTTTTGCTTGTTCCCCTGGTGTTTAAGATACATAGATAATATCTGGAAGTAGTTTACAACTCAAGAAATAAAAGTCAAAACAGTCTGCAATTAAATACAATTTTGGCTTTGCAACTGATTTCAGAGTTTTTTTTTAAAATGGACTCCATTTTAGTTAAAAGGGTAAAAAAACATTTTTGATTTACTCACCCTCACGGCCTCCTAGTTGTACAATATATATGACTTTCTTCTTTCAGCTGAATCAAGTTGGAGTTATTTTAAAAATGATCTTGGTCTTTTCCAGCTCCACAATGGCAACGTTGGCCGATTTTCATCAGCAGTCCAAAAGTAGTCCAATAAAGCTCATCCATCGTTAATGATAAGTACCTTAGATGGCTCCGGGGGTAAATAAAGGTTTCCTGCAGTGAATCCATATGTTTCTGTAAGAAAAATGTCTAAGTTTAAAATGTTATAAACCCCTTTGTGTAACTTCCGGCGAGCATTTCAGAGTCCCAAAAATGTAGACATCACCCTCTAGTGAGTTTTTCATCTGAACATGCAACAAAATGTACCTGAATAAATGAGTTTCAAAATTTAGCAAAAAGGTAAATAGAGCCCTCTAGTGAATGCGTCATCTGAACGTGCAAAGAAACCTACCTGCACTGTAAAACATATCTGTAAATTAGCAGTTTTTTATTTTAATTAATTTATTTATGCTTTCAAATTGCATTTTGAGACGTTGATTTTTCTTCTAGGGGTGTCAAAATTAATTGTTTCTTCGGTGCACCGCGATGCAGACAATTTGGTGTCTGTTAACAACGCCTACTGACGTTATTTATCTCATATGCGCTATGTTAGGGTAGAATACTACAGCGAGGGAGGCGAGTGCAAGTAAATAAAACGCAGAAACTCAGCACAATTCACTGCGTGTCTTTGTTGGACAGTTATTCACTGACACTGAAGTTACAGCAGAAGCCCCAATTTCACTGCGATGGAGAAAAAAAAAGTGAACTCCATTTCTCTCTCTATCTCTTACTGTGGCCCCTTTGACCTGCTGGCGTGAGGTTTCCTCTCCTCTCGGCTGTTATAGCAATACTTGTGGATCCAGACACGAGCGTGTGTGCAGAGTGAGTTTTCTCCTCCGCGTCTATCATGGATCAACTGTGACCGACACGTCCGTTTATCAGTGTCACTCATCAGTGAACAGCGCCAGCACGTTAGAGCAAATTGTTGCCCCTTCTGTTGAGCATGTGACAAATCATAGGCGTTTAACAACTTGCTCGTCAATGCTCAAAAAGTAATATTCACGTTTGTTTATTTGCTTTAAATGCTCATGCTGTCATGTGCACGTACTTGAGTTTTGTTTGATGCATTCGAAAAGCATTTTCTTTGAGCAGGTCAAATTAAAGGGACAGTTCATATATCTGACTGCTTGTATTAAAGTAAAAGATTGTATTACAAATACATATAAAATGTATTTATAAATTATACATTTTAATACAAGAATTCTTGTGCTGTGAAGTAAAATATCAAATTGTGTATGGAAAGCATCGTCAATGCACCACGGTATCGAATTAAACCGAATCGATGGCATGATAAACGTAACCGAACCGAACCATGAGACCAGTGTAAGTTCACACCTCTATTTTCATTGCATTACTCTGCATACCCGTTTGTTCCTGTTTTGATTCTTGCTTGCTAGATGATTCTCTTAATAAACTGCATTTGGATCCTCAACTCCGTTGTCCAGCGCCCTCACAAAGCAATATGTATCATGTCAATATATCATTGTTTTTTTTGTGTGTTTTTTATTTTACTTGTTACTTTAAAAGTTAATATATTTTCTTTTTTATTAGCTAAAATATAATGTTTATTATTTCATTTGAAGCAATTCAAATTATATTTGATACAAAACTAAAACTAAACTGTAAAAAAAAATTTGTTTATACTTATTTTGTGATTCATGTGGGGTTTCCTCCCCCCCCCCCAATTTATTTATGCTTTTAATTTGCATTATGGATTTAATTGAATCTTTCTTCCAACAACTTTAACCTTGAAAAGTTACTTTTATGAACATTTTGAATAGTGTAAAGTGATATATTGTCTGGGTTGGTGTTGTATATTACGCTGCAAAAACCTTGTAATAAACTGCCAGTACATTTTCTGTTATTTTACAGACTTATTTTTCTATGTTATTTCTTATACATTATAACATTTTAAGCTACAAAATGTCAATAAGTCACTTTGTTGTACTGTAGAGTTAAATATTCAACATCAAAAGTCCACAGAGCAGAGATCAACATCCCATAATGCAATTCACAACCGTAAATAAACGGAAAACATTTGTAAATCACAAAATACGGAAACTGTTCATTTAAAGCCATTCTTTAATAGTGCGGAGCAACGTGTTTTATGGTTCATGTTTCCAGATATGTCTTTAAATGTATTAAATATAAGTGTTTAAGCACAAATATGTAAAAGGGCAATTTAAAGAGATTTGGTTTAACGCCTGGATTATACTGGGAAAATATGAGATATTGTTGTTGAGTGTTGCAGTATTTCTTATGATTTAACTAACTTGCATACTAAAATAAATAGGTAACAGATATTTGTCTGAGGGCCTCACGGTGGCGCAGTGGGTAGCACAATCGCCTCACAGCAAGAAGATTGCTGGTTCGAGCCTCGACTGGGTCAGTTGACATTTCTGTGTGGAGTTTGCATGTCAGCTTAATTTTATATTAGCTTAATTTATAGCACTTCTCTGTAATATGGATATTGCAAATACAGTAGTCAACATCTGAAGTGAATCAAAAAAGTTTCACAAAATTGTCCTAAGACAATTGTTGTTCAATAGTTTTAGGACAACTTTGATGAAAGTTTTGATCCACTTCATATGTTGACTACTGTATTTTTATAATGATCATATTTTGATATATTGTGCAGCCCTATCTAGTTTGCCTGTAAGAACTGAAAACAACAACAACAACCACCACCACCACCACCACCACCACCTCTGGTTCTGCACTTGCAAATTTCAGTTCGACTTTAGTTCAAATCAGCTCAAATCAGATAAACAAACTTGACCCGAATTTGAAAAGCATCCTCAATTAAATTCCGAATGGTACACAATCCGGCCATGCATTATGCATACAGACGCCACACAGTGATTGACTCGTTTGACATCTGATCGATGTGTTCAGAGTCTCATTCTACACCACCGCATGAGCATTTGGCATCTGCCAGGGAAAGCACAAGAGCTTGTCAATGCAGAGAGATTTTGGCACAAGCCACAAGTCTTACCCTGCAGGGAGCAGACCTCTGGTCATAACAAGCCAGGAGAAACAGGCTTACTGTCATTCATTCACTGCTTCTATAAGTACTGCACTATCTGCACTCTCCAGCCAAAGCCACCCTGACTCCACTTTTCTTGATTTGTACATCACACAGTACTGTTATCATTTACTCATCTTTATGTTGTTATATGACAAGTTATATGAGAACAGCGGTTAGCCTGATTTGAGAGGATAAATTGGGATGCTGGACTACAGACTTGGATGACTGTAAACATTTCTGTAAATGAACAGTTTCCGTATTTTGTGATTCACAAGCGTTTTCTGTTTATTTACGGTTGTGAATTGCATTATGGGATGTTGACTCTCTGCTGTCAACTTTTAATGATGAAAATTCAACTCTACAGTTTAACAAAGTGACTTTTATTGATATTTTAATAGTTTGAAATAATATAATCTATAAGAAATAATACACAGAGAAATAAGTCTGTAAAATAACAGAAAATGTACTGGCAGTTTAATACAAGGTTTCTGTAGCGTAATATACAACACCAACCCAGACAATATATCACTTTACACTATTAAAATGTTAATAAAAGTCACTTTGTTTTTTACTTTTCAAGGTTAAAGTTGTTGGAATCACAAAATAAGGAAAACTGCTAATTTACGAATATTTTTTACAGTTTAGTTTTAGTTTTGTAACAAATATAATTGGAATTACTTCAAATGAAATAATAAACATTATATTTTAGCTTGTAGAAAAGAAAATATATTAACTTTAAAGTAACAACATGAAATAAAATTTTTAAAAAACACACAAAAAAAACGATATATTGACATGATACATATTGCTATGTGAGGGCGCTGGACAACGGAGTTGAGGATCCAAATGCAGTTTATTAAGAGAATCATCTAGCAAGCAAGAATCAAAACGGGAACAAACGAGTATGCACAGTAATCCAAAGTGTGGTTGGAAAACAGGCGGCAAACTACGTAAACAAAAGGTACAAAGCAAAGGTCAAACACGGCAAGGCAAGGAAAACATGTCGTAATGTTCACTAAACAGTAAGACTCAGCAATGATGTGTGTGTGCTGTCTTTATAGTCCATGAAATCAGTCCATAATGATTTTCCGGCTGTATGTGTGTAATCAGTGGGAAACCGGAACCGGTGTGTGCGAGGTGCATGCTGAGAGTTGTAGTTTGTTACCGTGGTGCATGTGTAGTTCTCCAACGATCCGCAGCCGCTAGATCGCTGGTGATCGTAACACATATTTGAAATTTATATAAATACAATTAACTAAAAATATTTTAAATGAAAACAAAGCCAATATTTTATAAAAACTACAATGATAATTTTCATGCAACATCCAATAACTGTTGAATGACTGTGAATATTGAAATCATTTTGTCTGTTTTCAAAATTAAAATTATGAAACAAAGGTTTTAAATGGGGATAGAAACTAATAAAATGCTACAAAAGACATGCTGGCATCACAACAGTATAGCCTTCATTTAAAGGATATTACTTTCATCTTTAATTGTAGATTCGGGATAATTGAAAAAATTTAAATCCAAATATTTGGCATTTTTTTATTTCCTCAAAATTGATTAAAGTAATTTAGGGGTAAAGTAAGGGGGTAAAGTAAGTAAGGGCATGAACACTCAAATATTTGACACTGAAAAATGTTTACTTGTGTATTGTGTATTTGTGTAGTACATTAAAAATATATAATATTTAAAAAAAATAGTGCCGGGCAAAGATTAATCGCAATTAATCACGTCCAAAATAAAAGGTTGTTTTGACATAATATACATGTGTGTTATATACATTATGTATATGTAATAGAGACAAAAAAATTGTCACATAGATATTAAAATTTATATAAAAATTGTATCATATGCACATTTTATATCTAAATATAAATCTCAAATAAATGCATGTATGTGTGTATTTATATATACACATTAAATATACAGTACACACATATATATTATTCTGAAACAAACTTTATTTTGGATGATTAATCGTGATAAATTTTTGCCCAGCAACAACAACAACAACAACAACAACAATAATAATAATAATAAATAAATAATAATAATAATAATAATCAGCAGCACGAATAAAATCTCATTTTGCATTTCAATGAAAGAAAAAACAAACATATGGCTTGGGAATAACAAGAAGAAATATAATTGACATTTTTATGCGAGTCCATTATGCTGCATGATATACAATCTGTGCACAAGAGCCAAAAGACAAATTACAGCTCAGGTTTCAGTGAATATGAAAAGCAAATAAATAAATCAAGTCTTCAATCTACAAAAACCATGAAGGCTACGACGAAGAAAAAAAACAGAAAAAAGAAAAGAAAAAAAAAAAAACAGCACACATGGACGTCCACATGCATAAAAGCACACTCACAAGACACGTGCCATTTAGCAGATAAAAAAGGATGAACTACCTATTGTTTTATGGTCTGTGGGAACACACTCGAAAGCTCATTCAGCTGAGAAAACCGCTGATATCAGCTCAAACGCAGGAGAAAGACGTGCGTGCTAAAGTATGATGCTTCAAGACAGATGCTGCAGCTAACGTGAAAACGTGAGCGTCTTTAAACTGAGACAGAATATATAGAGTAGAAGTCAAAATTATTCGCCCTCCTGTGAATTTTTTCTTTTTCAAATACTTCCCAAACGATGCTTAAGAGAGCAAGGATTTGTTCACAGTATTTCCTATAATATTTTTTCTTCTGGAGAAAGTCTTACTTGTTTTATTTCGGCTAGAATGAAAGCAGCCTTCAATTTTTTTCAACATTATTATCAACATTATCAGCATCAACATTATTAGCCCCCTTTTTTTGTTCGATTGTCTACAGAACAAACCATTGTTATACAAATGACGCCTAATTAACCTAATTAAGTCTTTAAATGTCCCTTTAAGCTGAATACTAGTATCTTGAAAAATATCTAGTAAAATATGATGTGCTGTCATCATGGCAAAGATAAAAGAAATCAGTTATTAGAAATTAGTTATTAAAACTATTGTTTAGAAATGTGTTGAAAAAAAGATCTCCGTTACACAGAAATTGAGGTAAAACATATACAGGAGGGCTTATAATTCTGACTTCAACTGTATGTCTTTTCAGACCATTGAACTGTCTTTTTTACGAGAAGAGGAGCATTTGGGGTCACTACGAAATGCTGTAAAAACACTGTAGGATCATGAAGCTTTGCAGTTTTGCGAGGGTCTCTGGAGACTGTTTACCGAGAGGAAACTGTGAGCATAATGACACTGACCACACTGCTTGACCTTAGAAATAAATCATCTGCAGCCAGTCTAATGCAAACTAAATCTGTGCAGCGACTAATGGCAAAACATGGCATCCAAAACACTTCATTTACTTCCTTCTGGAGGATGGGGCAGTGTTTGTTCGCTAATTCATTATATTTCCATGCAGCATACAGAAAACAAAGACCATCTTATTCCTTTTTTCCAATGATTTAAACTGTAAAAAAAAACAGAAATCTATAAATATATATTTTTTTATTTTCCCCTATTTATTTATGCTTTTGAATTGCATTATGGGATCTTGATCTTTCTTCCAACAACGTTTAACCTTGAAAGGTTCGAAAAAGTGACTTTTATTCACATTTTTAATAGTTTAAAGTGATGTATTGTCTGGGTTGGTGTTGTATATCATGGTACAAAAACTGCCAGTACATTTTCTGTTATTTTACAGACTTATTTGTCTATTTATTATATTATATATTATATTCTTATAAATTATATTATTTTCAAACTATTAAAAATGTCAAACTGTAGAGTTGAATTTTTAACATCAAAAGTCGACAGAGCAGAGATCAACATCCCATAATGCAATTCGCAACTGTAAATAACCGAACCACAAAATATAGAAACATTGGGTCCAAAGTGTGCTAAGAAAATATCCCCCACACCATTACGCCACCACCACCAGCCTGAACTGTTGCTACAAGGCAAGATGGATCCATGCTTTCATGCTCTTCTGCACACCTCAGTTGTAACGAGTGGTTATTTGAGTTACTGTTGCCTTTCTATCAGCTTGAACCAGTCTGGCCATTCTCCTCTGACCTCTGGCATCAACAAGGCATTTGCATCCACAGAACTGCCACTCACTGGATATTTTCTCTTTTTCAGACCATTCTCTGTAAACCCTAGAGATGGTTGTGCGTGAAAATCCCAGTAGATCAGCAGTTTCTGAAATATTCAGACCAGCCCATCTGGCACTAACAACCATGCCATGTTCAAAGTCACTTTAATCACCGTTCTTTCCCATTTCGATGCTTGGTATTAACTGCAGCAGGTCGTCTTGACCATGTCTACATGCCTAAATGCATTGAGTTGCTGTCATGTGATTGGCTGATTAGAAATTTGCGTTAACAAGCAGTTGGACAGGTGTACCTAATAAAGTGGCCAGTGAGTGTATATGTATGTAAAAAATTTCCCAAAAGTGTTTTTATTGAGGGCCTCACGGTGGCGCAGTGGGTAGCACGAACACCTCACAGCAAGAAGGTCGCTGGTTCGAGCCTCGGCTGGGTTAGTTGGCATTTCTGTGTGGAGTTTGCATGTTCTCCCCGTGTTAGCTTGGGTTTCCTCCGGGTGCTCCGGTTTCCCTCACAAGTTCAAAGACATGCGGTATAGGTGAATTGGGTAGGCTAAATTGTCCGTAGTGTATGTGTGTGAATGGGTGTGTCTGGATGTTTCCCAGTGATGGGTTGCAGCTGGAAGGGCATCCGCTGCTTAAAACTGGAAATGCTGGATAAGTTAGCGGTTCATTCCGCTGTGGCGACCTCAGATTAATAAAAGGGACTAAGCCGAAATGAAAATGAATGAATGAATGAATGTTTTTATTGAACATGTTAGATATGAAACATGCAGTATAGAGAGTTTTTTTTACTTCTTTTTTTTTTGACAACAAAAACAAAACGCGAATGCACACACATTTAGGTTCTATAAAAGTATATATATATATATATATATACACACACTATTAAAATAAAAAACAAATTAATAATATTAAACAAAAGGAATTAGGATCAGGAAAGAAAGAAATAAAGGAAAGTTCTACTACTCTAAAATAACTGAAGGGTCATGTGATCTAAAACAGGTTGCCAAGTAAGATAAACACTCTTGTAGTACTGTATATCGTATTTTTTTCAGGTCAAGTGGTGTAAAAGGTTTTTAAGCCATTGCTTAAAGGTTGGAGAGAATTTTTCTTTCCATTTGAGCAATATTAACCGTCCAGCCATCCAATTTGCTTCCATTTACTTTACTCCATGTACAGAACAATACTTTTGTAAAAATTATTTGATGTGGACACCAAAATGAGACATATTCTATTTGACCCTCATAGTTTGATTCATATCACAGTCCATTAACATTTGCCCAAAAGCGATTGGAATCAGGGGCATAATGAGGATCTTCACCCATCTGCTGAAAACCGATAATGGCTATAAAGTAAATAATGTGGCACTTTACTCAAAGCCCCTGGGAAATGTGCAATTACATTAATGGAATAGTTCATGTCATTATTTACTCTACATATTTACTCATGAGCGATTCCAGTTATTGTATATTCTTATTTTTACATGAAACATTTTTATTTTTTCCAAATCTCTACATTGCACACAACTTTAAAATCCAACTAAAATGAAGAGAAGCTATGAAAGTGGATGGATGGGTACATTCATTCATTCATTCATTTTCTTTTTTAGGCTTAGTCCCTTTATTCATCAGGGGTCGCCACAGCAGAATGAACCGCCAACTTATCCAGCATATGTTTTACGCAGCGGATGCCGTTCCAGCTGTAACCCATCACTGGAAAACAATAGGGTATAATAATAGGGTGTGTGATACTGACAAAAAAAAAAAAAGAATGTTTTAATGCTAATTTCAAACAATTTGATCAAATTGGTCGATTCAATCGAAAGGAAACAGGAGATGCTCAAATGTTCTTCTCCAGCTTGGAACCATTTTCATAAGCAAAAAAACAAAAAAAACAAACTGACAATACTGTACAAGTAACACACTATATTAACGTCTTGTTTGACAGACTGTTGAATAAAAACCAGTACCAAAAATAATTTAGAAAGAAAATGTGTTGTATTACTGAACTACTGCATATCAGTACTATATTTTCAAAATATAAAAACAACAAAAACCTATACCTGGATTTTTTTTTTTACGTTCATAACATGAATTCTCATTCTAACAGCTTTTGGACACTGTTGCTCCACACGAAAGAAGGTCACTGGTTCATGTCCTGACTGGGCCAGATGATATTTCTGTGTGGAGTTTGCATGTTCTCCCCATGTTTGCGTGGGTTTTCTCCGGTTTCCCCCACAGTCCAAAGACATGCACTATAGGTGAATTGAGTAAACTAAATTGGCCGTAGTGTATGAGTGTGTGTGTGTGCGCGCGCGCGTGTGTGTGTGTGTGAATGCAAGAGTGTATGGGTGTTTCCCATTACTGGGTTGCGGCTAGAACGGCATCTGCTTTGTAAAACATATGCTTGAAAAGTTGACAGTTCATTCTGCTGTGGCGACCTCTGAAATATACCTCTATGCACTATTATTCCCATCTGATTTTGGGAATAATTGACAGTTATGGTTGGGTTTAGGGGTAGGGAATAGGTATGGATTGCATTTTCGAACAAAAAGGATGTTCCAGGATCAACATAGATGTTAATCCAGGATCGCATCATACTTGGCAAAATCATGATGTGCTAAAATGTTCCAATTGGCACAACACTAAATTCCACACTACACGGTTGAGTGTATAAATGCATAGGTGTAAGTAAATAGTGTGTCATTTGGGACGCAACTATAAAGATTGCATAAACACGAATATTGTATCAAGTAAATCATATCCTATAGGTTCGAATTCAGTTTAAAGCATGTCTGCTTTAAACGGATAAAGGCCTAAATGAAAAAAAATAAAAGCCCCTTTCTTGAGAGAGCAGAGAAGCTTTAAACCTGAGGGAACACATCAGTCCTGTCGTTAAATGAAGTTGTCAGATCGAAGAGACTGTGAAATTGAAAATACCAAAAGGTCTTGTCCAGTAACCAAAATGTGAAATTGAACACAAGCGAGAACACCCTGCAGCACACAAACACTGGTCACAAGCTGGAAAACAGAAAACATTTATACAATCGGTTTAAACCAACAGACAGACGAAGGATATTAACAAGTATTGAAACAAATGTGCAAAAGTACTATTAAAATTGAAGTGAACTGTGCAAATAAACAGCAAGGTTGTTTTTTTAATTAAATTTTAAATGTTCTATAAACAGATCTTTACTCAGTCGAGCAGATTTATGCGAATATTTTGTCTTCTCTGCTTATGAAGCGCTGACTTAATTCAGGCAATTCACACTGCAATTTTATCATTGACTGTGCAGGATGACCTTTCAGAGCGCACGACTGTCCAAACATATGAGTCACTTCGTAATGATATACACAACGCTCATGGATGAAGGTATACAAAACAAGAAAGCAAAATGACCGTTTATGGTCTATCAGACATGCCAGCAGCGGCGGGTCTTTTTCTAGATGAGGAAAATCATCTGTGGGTCATAGCGCGATTTTATTATTAAAAGACTGATTTCGATTCAAACTCCCACACGGTCACATTTCTTAATGGATATATTAAACACTAATTCATCCAACAATGTAGAGCCAGTGAAGTCTTTAATCGTTCAAGTGATTCGTTCATGACTGCTGAATCTTTGCAGATATTGGTTCAAATATGCTGATTAACACAGTAATGAAGTACAGAAGTCTTTTATGAGTGACTGAATCATTAAACCGTTTCAAAGTAAGTGAAGAAATCGTGTTTATGAGTGATTCTTTAAAAGGTTCAAGATGTTGTTGTTTTTTATTTGTTACGTTCCATGGATGTTTTGTGTTTGTTTTCTGTTTCGCTTTCTCTTCTCTTTTCCGTTGTGTACTCTGTCCTGCACTAGGTGTGCGACCATTGGTCAAGAAGGCTATCAATCATCATTATGACGCCACTCGGTACACCAATCAGGAGCTGGTTCTCCGCGTTTAAAAAGGCGTTTGTTTGCGCTGTTCAGGTGGAGCGCCTGATTCGACACAAAACTCCTCACTTGTGTCGACCAGCCTGTTCATTTTTGTTCATATTATTTGTTGTTGTTTAATGTGCAAGTGCTTTATTGTTTAGATAAGTTTGTGCAGCTCAATTTACCCGATTATTAGGAAGTCGAACGATCTTTATGAGAATTGGATTGAGATAAGCTCTTGTTTGGCTAATTGATAACAGCGTGTATTGTACTTTGCGAGAACTCTAGTAATTCTGAGCAGAATAGTTTTTTTTGTGTTAGTTAGTTTATGGAGGAGTTGCCACACTTAATTGTGTTTTGAATAGTTAAGTAGTTTAGTTAAGCGTCGCATACGCTAAAGATTACGGTTTTGTTTCTACATTTTTCTTTAATTAGTAAGTTTAGTGGGTTGGTGTTTAGTTAGATTGTTTTGTTATATTTATCTTTTTATTTTGGTAACATTCCTGTTTTTGTTTGATTTGGTTATTTAAATTACATTCGAAATTCATATATTCATTGTTTACTATTGTTGTTAAACAAATTGTTTTTTTGTTTCGCATATCCGAACATATAACTCACTTAATGTTACGTCTTATCCAACATAACATAAACGTAACATTAATGCTAACTCATTCTGTAAGAAGAAAATGTAGTGAGTCATTGAATCATTCAATAGATTTGGTAAAAATACTTTGAGTATTAATTAGCAATGAAGCAGAGAAGTCTTTGAGTGAATCACTGAATCATTCAGTAGAATTGATCCCAAGTTCGTGAAGAAATTGTTTATGAGCGAGTCTTTGGAAAAATTCTAAATATATAAAAAATAAAACAAATGCTGAATTATTTAGTAAAAAATGAGTGAAGTATTATGAGTGAGTCTTTGAATCATTCATTCAAAATATACATTTATAAATGCTGATTCATTCCATAAGAAGAAAATGAAGTAGTGAATCATTGAGTCATTCAAGAGATTTGTTAAAAATGCTGATTATTACAGTAATGAAGCAGAGAAGTCTGAGTGAGTCACTGAATTATTCAGTAGAGCAGTTCGCAAATTCTGATTCATTCAATAGTGAAGCAAGTGACGTTAATGAGTCTTTGAATCATTCAAGAGATATTTTCATAAATGTTAATTTGGTAAGTGAAGTAGTGAGTCATTGAATCTTTCAAGAGAATTGTTAAAAATGCAGATTCATACACTATGTAATGAAGCAAGAGCAGTCTGAGTCACTGAATCATTCAGATGAGTTGTTCACAAATGTTGATTGATTCAGTAAGAAATTGAAGTCTTTAAGCGAGTCTTTGATTAATTCAAGAGATATTTTCACAATATTCTGATTCATTCAGTAAGAAGCAAGAATTATTTATGAGCGAATCGTTGTGACACTGAATCGAGAGAATTTCAAAAATGCTAATTGGTCTATTCAGAAAGCAAGTAAAGTCTTGAATCATTCAAGAAATTTGTTGTGTTGTCTATTTAGCCTGGAAAGCAAGTCAAGTCGTCAAAGTGAAGTCAAAATTCTGCAATAAATGTCATCCATGCTTGTTGAGCTTGTAAATATCATTCTGACATGAAACAATCCTTAATTTTCTTGGCTATTAGATACACACATACTGTACTGTATGCTTACCGCCTGGTTATATACACATTTCAAATGTTTTATATATTGTATTGTCAAATAAAGTTATAATAGTTACATTTATTAATAATGAACATTTAAGCTCAAATGTGACCTTATCAATATACCATATTTGGTGCTAAACTTAAAGTTTTAATCTGGGCTAAAGTTGGATATTTTTTGCAATGCCCACAATACATACTGTGCTATTAATTATGAAGTGACATCTTTTCATAAATTCATCAAAATTAAATATATATTTTTTAATTCAGTTTTAGTTTCTATTAAGTAACATTGTTTTAAAATGCACTGCATTTACGTAGTTATATATTTTAATAATTTGTATTAGTGATGTGGTAAAGTCCTCCTTTATTTAGAATATCTCACAAGCAACCTATGATCAGCAAATTATATCTGAACATATAAACAGCACAATAGAGAAAAAGTTTTTTTTTATCTATCTATCTATCTATATCTATATATATATATATATATGCTAATTTAAATTTAGATATAAATTATATATGTATATGATACAAATAATATATAAATATAAATACCCATGTTAAAAAAAAAGTCTTGTTTCTATGTATGTGTGTGTATCACATATACATAAATATAAAAAACACATGCACGTAAGCATCAACAAGCATGCTGCAAAGATCCAAGATAATTCTGCACTACAACAAAACCTCTGGCATGCTAAAATGTCTCAGGCAGCACAAAAAAAGTTTGCAGCAGACTTACGAGAAGCAGCAGCGCCCCCTTGTGTCGGTTTTAAGACTTCACCCTGTCAATGAAGAAAAAACTACTTCAGGTTTCAAACGTTTAAGTCAATTGAGTAATAATAGCAAGCATAGAAAGCGTTTAATTTGGAAGTAAACGACAATTACTTTTACAATACATATTATCTTAACATCAGAATTAAGCCACTCATAATGCAATGACCTGATGAATTCAAATCGACCGCTATTTATAAATCTGCAGACAATAAATCTAACCCATATTCTAACTATGGCACTCAACACTATAACAAAACACACTACAATATAACTCAATTATTTACTAAGTGGTAGGCTCTTCTGAAAATTATAAATGCAGCACGGATATTAGCTTCTCTCGTAATTGGCTGTGCTGTAATGGGGATCTGCAGGTGCAGCTCTTTAACGTAATTGGCAGATTATGCTGGAAGCTAATTAACTGAAGGCGTGACAAGCAATTTGCATCCTTTCACCAGCTGCACCCTGTCAGGTCTTCTCTGGCCAGGTGTTTTATGAACTTCAGAACAGAAGAGTGTTTTACTGTCGATCTGGCGCACGTATGGCTGAAGCTACAGAAAACAACAATAGTGATCATGACTCTAGAATCATGACTAAAGGGAGAATCTGATCATTTTTCTTATATTTCTGTGCAGAATTTTGAAATAAATAAATAAAAATTGTGGATTTATGCTGAAATATTTTTGAGAGTTTAGGAGCTGAAAACTTTTATTTAAAAGTCAGCATGCAATTCAAATGTTCTCATCTTATTTTTTTATATGAATATAGTAGTGCTTGTTATAAACGATGTATCTGTGCACTTCATTATCTTGTAAACATTCATTCGGCCTCGTCTTTACTCAAAAACCATAACATTCCCACCACCCTTGAAACAACTTTTCTTCACTTCTCAGGCCTTTAGGAAGGGGTTATCAGTCATTTAAGGCGTGGCTATCAGACATTTAGGGCAGGGCTATCAGTCATTTAGGGCGTGGCTATCAGACATTTAGGGCAGAACTATCAAACATTTAGGACAGAGCTAATGGGCCTTTAGGGCAGGGATATCAGACATTTTAGCTGATGCTATCAGTCCTTTAGGGCGGAGCTATGAGATTTAGGGTGGGGCTATCAGTTCATTATGGTGTGGCTATCAGACATTTAGGGCAGGACTATCAGTCATTTAGGGTTGGGCTATTAAACATTTAGGACGGGGCTAATGGGGCTTTAGGACAGGTGGGCTTTTATGGCAGGGCTATCAGACATTTAGGACAGGACTAATGCGCCTTTAGGATGGGGCTAATGGGCCTTTAGGGCAGGGCTATTAGACATTTAAGCTGATGCTATCAGTCCTTTAGGGCGGAGCTATCAGATTTAGGGCAGGGCTATCAGTCCTTTAGGGCGGGACTATCAGTCCTTTAGTGTTGGGCTTTTAAACATTTAGGGTGGGTCTAACAGTCATTTAGGACGGGGCTAATGGGGTTTTAGGGCAGGGCTATCAGACATTTAAGCTGATGCTATCAGTCCTTTAGGGTGGAGCTCAGACATTTAGGGCGGGGCTATCAGACATTTAGGGTGGGGCTATCAATCCTATAGAGCGGGGCTACCAGACATTTAGGGAGGGGCTAATGGGCCTTTAGGGCAGGCTTATCAGACATTTAAGCTGAAGCTATCAGTCCTTTAGGCCGGAGCTTTCAGAGATTTAGGGCTGGGCTATCAGTCCTTTAGGGTGGAGCTATCAGACATTTGGGACGGGGCTAATAGGCCTTTAGGGCAGGGCTATCAGACATTAGGTGCGTTCGACTTGAACCACGGCTGCAGCCTGTGATCAACAAGATTAGCCGAGCATAGGTGGGCCAGAATGGAAAACGATGCCGTCAAGCCCATCACATGGCGTCATCATCTTTTTTTTTTTTATAACAACAAAAGATTTACAGTACAAATAAAACAGAATACAGTCTCTACAAACTAGTTCATTTTTAAACAACAAGGGAATTATGATTTAAATTTAGGTAGCCTATATAACAAACGCATGAGAGAAATAAGGGGAAACGAGAGGGTAATATAAACATAAAAAGCTAATAAATATCAACGAATAGGCCTATTAAATACAAAGCAATAAGCACAAATTCTAGGAGTTTAAACATCCGTTATTAGGCTAATACTTCTTGTTTGAATATGCTAAAAAGGGGTTTACATTTATAGATATAAAGCTTTCCAATATAGATTAGTGTAAAACACAAAACAAGGTGTTTTGATTAAGTCTTAAACAATGATTAAGATTATTTTTGAAGAAAAAAAAAACTGGTTGAACAAAAGGACATTCCCAAAATAAGTGAGCTACACTACAAGTAGAAATTTCCCAGAAAGATCAAGGTACATCAGAGTCATTTAAAAAAAGTGTGCATAAACGGCTTGACAGGAAATAAAATATTTCATTCATTTATTTTCTTTTCGGCTTAGTCCCTTTATTAATCAGGGGTCGTCACAGTGTAATGAACCGCCAACTTATCCACCATATGTTTTACGCAGCGGATGCCCTTCCAGCCGCAACCCATCACTGGGAAACACCCATACACTCTCATTCACACACATACACTACGTACAATTTAGCTTACCCAATTCACCTATAGCATGTCTTTGTGTGAAAGCACACAAAACATATACAATTTGCACGACCTTTACTATGTATAATCTATTAAATCTCTAAATTGCTGTTATCATATTATTTTGCCCTCTTCACTCTCTTTTCTATTATACATCTATCCTCAGATCAGATGACCTATATATCTCTTTAATTTTTGTTTGATTTCTGTTGTTTTTTTCCTATTGTTTCTCTTTTTTTATTGGCACCATTGTAAATAATCTAACGATTACAGTTTTTCTCAATTGCTATAACACTAAACCCTATTGTCCGAACCAAATGCTCAGTTGCCTGAACCCACTGATTGAATCAATCACTCTTTTGGCAAAACCATAAGCACTTTTCACCTGTTTATAGACACAACTTGCCAACATATTTTCATTGTGATGCACCAGTGCTGCATAATGGTGAGCACAAGTGACAAAAGTCAAACACAATTAAAGCACAGGTGTCACCACTTGAACACGACAACTCAAAACTGATCACACTTGTGGCTAATGATGTGAGGGAACATATACAGTAAGCCAGTTCAGAGAGCACTTGTTTGTGAGGCCCTACAATGGATAGAAATCTGAGAGGAAGAGTTCGTGTGAGAGGAGGTCGAGGTGGTCAGCGAAGACAAAGAACAGTAATATCTGATGAAATCAGAGCTACTGTGATTGACCATGTTCTTGTCCATGGTATTTTGTACTTTATTTTTACATCTATACTGTACACAAGTGGCAAACGAATAGGATTTCTGTTTGTTTTTACAAGTGCTACTTGTACAAAAAGACAAAGCAGAAATCTTGTGCATTTACAAGTGCTAAATGCACAGGTTGTCTTTGTTTTGCAACATGCATTTAGCCTACATTGAACAATAAACTTTTTTTATTTCTCCAGCTTCATGTCCTGAGCATTTTGTTTTCTATTTTTCTACTTTGTGTTTAGTGACTGTTCAGTAGTTTTTAATTTTGATTGACTCTAGGCACGATTTGACAACATAGTTCGGTTTTGAGCACAGATTGAACTGTTTTGAGGTGAAAGTTTGGTTTTGCAAGAAGAGTCTGAGGTTTTGTGAATGTAGCTTGAAAATTGGATTTTGTGTTCACAGTTTAGAGAAAAGCAGAGCAGCTTTCAAGAAATGTGTCCTAGCAATCGAGAAAAACTGTATTATTGTAAATGATGTGTACCAAATGTATCATTCTGTTATACAATAAATGTTTTTAAAAAAAACTATTAAAAATGCTGCACCGGCTGAGTCTGTTGTCTGATCTCGAAACGATGTTGTAGTACTTTAATGCCACATGTGACAATCACATCGTGTCGGCACAACGTCAAGTTGGACAACATTTCAAACCAGCATGCATCGCTTTAAGACAGATTTTGAGTGATCTGCGCAGCGTTGCATGAAGTCAAACGCACCTATTTAGTGTGGGGCTATCAGACATTTAGGGAAGCGCTAACTATCATTTAGGGTGGGGCTAAAAGTAATTTAGGGAGGGGCTATCAGACCTTTAGGGCGGGCTTTCTGAGCATCTCGTTTCTGCCATACTTTTGTCCATTTGTGTCTTTCTCCATTTTGTTGGCAACACCTTCCAATGATCCAGTCAGCCTTACTTTTAATTTTATTTTAGAAACTATTTGACTAAGTCAATGTATGTCACGATAGCAGAAAAAAGGACAATCTTCACTACTGTTTCATGACAACTTTAATTTTTATAATGCAAATACAATTAAAACCACTTAATCATATAATATATTAAACTTAATCATTAATATATTAATTAAAACCAGTCTATCATATAATATATTTGCTAAAACAAGAAAAATATTAATTAATATTATCCAAACACTGTATGCTGAGAACTGCTTTTTTGGGAAAAACAATATAAATTATGCACCAATACATGTGGCATTGACAATACTGTAACAAACTTTATTTTGAAATATGATATCACTAGGTTTCATTGTTTAATTCATGAGAGTAACCCATCCATTTAGATTTGCTTCAAGCCACTGATTTTTGCCTACAAAATGACCACTGGCTCTGCACCACTTTATCTAAATTCATACCTCAGACGTATGTGCCCTTCAGAGGCCTGCATTCTGCAAGTGAGCAGTGCATTGTTCTGCATCTCAAATAAGCACAAAATCACTTTCACTAGGTTTCCATCACCCTTTGTTAATGCGGATTTTGAAGTATTTAAACAGAAATCCATTCATTTACAAAAAAGTTTTTATCGTTTTCTATAAAACCCTTTTCTCTATAATGTGTTTGACCAGCTGGGACTAGTCATAGGACTTACATATTATTGCTCGTCTGTTGACTTTAATTGCTTCTGTTTCTGAGCTGTCAGCCGAGTTTTAACCCTTTTCAAGATTAATCTAAAGGTTC
>CAIGQW010001174.1:7229812-7242576 GCA_903798125.1 Danio choprae
CACACACACACACACACACACACACACACACACACAAACGCACGCACGCACGCACACACACAGTTGAGGTTAACAGTAAGGGCTGCCCTTGTCCTTAACATCAGAACTAAGATGAACCCTCCAAACCAAGGCATCACTAAACCAAAAACTACTATCATACACTTACGCCAGCAGCTATTCTTTTTGCATGCAAATTCATTATACAGAGTACATTATTGTTATTTATTTTTTATTTTTACTGATACTAGAATGAAAAAAATATTTTACTTCATATTATATTATTAAAACAATATTAATACTTTAAAATAATAATACTATCCATCCATCCATCCACAAAATAACTCTTTCATAGCACATTAACTTTCATTAAACATTATTACATTTGTGAAGATTCTATTTTCTAATTAGCAATAGTATTAATAATATCTGAATTATTGTAAGTGAGAACAATAATTTTAAATAACTGTTGTTAGATAAAATTAATAAAATTAACATATATTTTCTTTAAACTAAAAAAAAACTCAATCTAAATATAAAGTAGTGGTAAATAACTGATGCTAGAATGTTATTAATATTATTTAAAATAACTAAATAATAATTAAGATTCTATTTTCAATAAACATGATTAAAGTGCCATTTCCCTCAGTCATTCATTCTCCTTTGGCTTAGTCCCTTTATTTATCAGGGGTCGCCACAGCGGAAGGAACCGCTAACTTATCCAGCATATGTTTTACACAGCGGATGCCCTTCCAGCTGCAACCCAGCACTGGAAAAGTGCCATTTTAAATCACTGATATAATTATTTCCATCACAGATATTTTTTTGAATGGGGAAATAATGTTCAATAAGTGTCCTTAGAATCTTCCATGACATTATTTTTATCAATTAAGATTAAACTCATGTAAATACAATAGGTCAGTTTTAAGCCTGCTGACCTGCTGTTCGCTTAACAGTAACCAACAACGTCAAAATGGTTGACAATTTCCTCCTAATACCTTTCACCTCAGTGTGGCCTCAGGTAAAACTATTTTAAATTGGATGGAAAAAAACTTGCTTAAAAACCTAAGAAGTTTGAGGTCAGGTACTTGAAGTATGAGAGACCTGAATCCATTTCCCGCCTAATCTGAGCTCTTCATTTAGCAGCTGGAAATAAGGTGGTCAGCTAACCTGCGATTAGCTGAAAAACGCCACTTTACGTCAGGCATTCTGCAGACGAGAGCAGTGGGTGAGCTCCGGAAGATTGGAGGGTGTGAACAAAGAACATTAACTCATTTCTTAATAGCTCTCTATTTTTTTCTTCCAGCCGTACGTGAGGAGAAACTGCCACTGGCTAATTCGAGAGCTAGCGGGTGCGGACGCTAATTTTGCGACGAAGCTGACGACGCCCCCCTCCCACCTCTCCAACCCCTCGACACGGCAGCCGAGTGAGCAAACCCCCGTCCGTAATCAATGGCAATGGCTGCAATTAATGATGAAAAAAGTGTGCCGAACACAATCACTACTTCCTTCTTATTATTGTCAATTAGAGAGCGCTAATCAAGGCATGGGCAGGCACACGCCGCTGCTCTCTCCAAACGAAATGTCAAACTTCATTACAGCCAAGAGCGGGGAATCAAACTCCCTGTGCTCGCTGCCTCCTCCAGCTCCGCAGGGGAGAAGTCTTCTCCTCCCGTAATGACGGCAGACTTCAGATTAGCGATAGGCTACCTCAGCTGCTGCACGCTAATCTACAGGCAGAGCGAGTGGAGCCTAAGTGCAGATCATTGGGTTCTTGTGATCTTTCTATTCACATGAGGATAATATCTGCATAAAAATGATCAACGGAGTACAAAAATTACTGCACTAGCAATTAATCCGAAAAAATCAGAAAATTAGCATACTATCAAAACCGAGGAGGAATCACAAACATTCAGGAGACTCTTGTAAACACACCAAAAATATCCAATAACCAATAAGAACATATGCAACCAATCTATGCATGAATGAACAACAGAGTAAGAAAACCAGCTAGCAATCCCACAGAAACCAATAAGACACCATAGTATCTGCATAGCAACATGCCACAAACCAATCTGAGCAAATATGGAAATTAAGCTTCTATACAAAACCTTTTCAACAATGTAAGAAAACCAACCATACCATAACAACCTAACAACACCCAGAACAGCCAACACCCCAGCAATCAGTAAGCCGCTTCATAACAACATGCCAGCAACCAATCAGAATAAGGAAGCTATACATAAAACAATCAAGATTGAAAGAAATCTACCTAGCAACCACAGGAACACCTTGGCAACCAAACAGAACAAATGTGAAAATGAGGATTCTATGCATAAAAACATCATAAACAACGTTACCTAAACACCAGAACACATTAGAAACACTCCAGCAATCACATATGAACAGCCTGACAACCACCAAGAACACTGAAGCAATATTCCAGCAATCATCCAGAACACCATAGCAATCACCCAGAACACATTGGCAACCTCTGGGAACACATTTGCAAAACCATGGGAATCACCTAGTCTATCCTAGCAGCACCCTGATGACCACTCTGAACACCCTGGTAACCTCCCAGAACATCCAAGCAACATCCTAGCAACCATCCAGAACACCCTAGCTTCACCCTGGCAACCTCTGGCTACCAAACAGAACATCCCAGCCTGTCCACACCTTAGTAATTATAGAGAATACCTTGGCAACCACTGAGAACACATTTGCAACACCCTAGAAATCAAATTCACTACACTAGCAGGACCCTAACAACATCAAAGAAACACCCTGGCAACCACCCAGAACATTCAAGCAACATCCTAGTAACCATCCAGAACACTCTAGCATCACACTGTCAACCTCACAGAACACCCAGACAACATCCTAGCAACCACCCAGAACATCCTGTGAACACCCTGGTAACCACCAAGAACATTGAAGTAACATTTGCAACACCCTGAAAATCAAATGACTAGCAGCGCCCTGAGAACCACCCAGAACACCCTAGAAACCACACAGAACACCCTAGTAACCACCAAGCACACTCTGGCAATCACCCAGAACACCCTAGCAACACCCTGGGTGTGGCTACCACCCAGAAAATCCTAGCAACAACTTAGCAATCACTCTACTAAGCAGAACAGCCCAGTAACCAACCAGAATATTCTATCAACTGCAGAGCAACATGCCAGCAACCAATCAGAGCAAATGTTGAATTGATGATCATATGAATGAAATGATCAGAGTAAAAAAACTACCCAGCAACCTCCCAGAACCCATAAGCAACACCCTAGCAACCACCCAGAACACCCTAGTAACCCCCAAGCACACTCTAGCAGCCACCCAGAACATCATAATACCTTAGCAATCACCAAGAACACCCTAGCAACACCCTGGGTGTGGCTACCACCTAGAACATCCTAGCAACACCCTGGGTGTGGCTACCACCCAGAACATCCTAGCAACACCTTAGCAATCACCCTACTTAGCAGAACAGCCCAGTAACCAACCAGAATATCCTATCAACTGCAGAGCAACATGCCAGCAACCAATCAGAGCAAATGTGGAGTTGATGATCATGTGAATGAAATGATCAGAGTAAAAAAAAAACTACCAAGCAACCACCCAGAACACATTAGCAACACCGTAGCAATGACCCAGAACACCCTAGTAACACCAAGTACACCATGGCAACCAACCAGGATACATTAGCAACATCCTAACAACCACCCAGAACACCCTAGTTACACCAAGTACACCCTGGCAACCACACAAGATACATTAGCAACACCCTAGCAACCACCCAGTACACCCTAGTAACACAAAGTACACCCTGGCAACCACCCAGACCACATTAGCAACGCCCTAGCAAAGACCCAGAACACCCTAGTAGCACCAAGTACACCATGGCAACCAACCAGGATACATTAGCAACACCCTAACAACCACCCAGAACACCCTAGTAACACCAAGTACACCCTGGCAACCACGCAGGATACATTAGCAACACCCTATCAGACCCTAGACAGCGCATTTTCTTTCTGTGCAACCCAAAACACTAGCTAAGCAGATTAGACAATTAAGACATGTTTGATGCACGGTGAGAATACAATCACACGCAACCACTCTAATCTTCGAAGGGATATTTAGCATGTGCGGCACAGATATAACTAAGAGAAGAGAGCGGATTTAATCAAAAGCATCAGTATTCAGAGGCTGCAGCGACGTGAAGCTCTCCTGATCCAGCACAGCCTTATAAATGAGAACAACACTTACATCATATGGAAATAGTTACTGTGTTGAGATGCATGTGATTATTTGAGGATATTATCAATCTACTCTTGCTCATCTCATCAGCTCTGATCTGCGGGTTGACCTTCAACCCCTCCACAAGGATAAAGGTAAGACTGGGGCTCACTTAAGACGGCTAAATAGACACCTAAAACGTGAATCTGCACAAAACATTCCTGATGATAAACGCATGCATGATGATCCAAACCAGTATCACATTGTTTTTTACCATGAAAGACAAAATAAGGTTTTTTGTTTTTGTATTTTCTTTATACTTCAAACAATAAAAGCCACAGACGTCCAATAATCAGTAATAATAATCAGAAGTGCCCAAATCATTTTCTGAATGGTCGTTTGACAATAATTAATGCAATGCAATATATTTACAAATAGCTCAATTGGAAAATTATCATTTTTAAATTAATATTTAACTTTTTGTTTTAATACTATAAAAATATTTAAATTAAATTAATATTTAAATACCAATATTACTGTATTTATAGTAAAACATGCAGCCTTGGTAAGCACTGTAGTCTTTAAATTCTTTAAAATTGTAATAATAATAATTATAATAATAATTAGTAGTAAATATGTACTTAATCATAAGTGCATTCATTGTTTATTGAAATTTTTATTTTAGTTTTATTGTTGAGAATTTTGTTTAATTTATTTAGTATTACTTGTAGTATTAATCAGCACAGAAGTAGAAATTTACTGGTCATAATTTGATAGTAATTATTCACTGATTAGTATCTGATATTAAAATCAATATAGATACTGGACAAGGCCGGTTTTCTTGGCTGTTTCCAATTTCTGATTTTTTGGTAAGGACCTGCCGATACTGATCTTTGCCAATTCTGATTTTCTTTCTAAGAACACTGACTGACAGCATGACGACAAACAAAAAATATACTTTTATTGCATTTTTTCCCTAATAAAACCATAATTAATTACAGAATTATTCAAATTCAAAAATAAAACAAACATAACATTTTCCCCCAAACTGCAAAACCCCCCCAAAAAACTTATTTTTCACTGTTTGTAGAACTTTTTTAATTTTTTTATTTCACAAAAGTCCAATGATTATATATACTTAGGAAAAATGTTTCGATTAATAACTATGTATAGTTTTGTAATATATAGATACTTATTTATTGTTCTAGTAAAACTCTTGCTGACAACTTAAACATGATGAACAATGCACGGGACCAAAAAAAAGGACAATTCCGGTCTTTGATCTGTCGATTAGTGAATCTCTACCATCTACTTCCAGGGCTCGCAAAATCTAGGCACGGTGTAGATGGATTTTGGTAGCGGCACGTCATGATTTTGCCAAGTATGATGCGATCCTGCGTTAACATCTATGTTAATCCTGGTACATCATTTTTGTTTGAAAATGTAATCCATACCTATTCCCTACCCCTAAACCCAACCATAACTTTCAATTATTCCCAAAATCAGAGGGGAATAATAAATGGATAACAATCATGTAGAAGTGCATAAACCTAACTGTAGGCCTAAACTTAACACAAACTGTAAACGTATTCCTTAATTCTGATTGGCTGATTGGAATGTTGTTCCATGATCATCATAGATGTTAATCCAGGAACATGTCCTACTTGGTGAAATCAGGTTGGCGTTTAGCAGCCCGACTGAAAAAACAATAGCCCCGAGACTTCGGGCTACCAGATTCTGCAGACCCTGACTTCAGTTTACTTCCACACAAACATTCCAAAAGAACAACAACAAAACCTGCTAAACCTTAGATGCAACAAATGAGGTTTGCACTAGGTGCGCGCATCCCGAAGATCTCTGATATAAAACTCTATTATCTCCATTATGACCTGTAAAGCTATAATACTCTCAGTAAACGCGAGAGGCGAGATGCTGATGGGTAACAGGTCATAGAGAAAATGCATCCAGCAAATCCTGATGCAGCTAAAAGTACACGTGCTTGTGTGTGACAATAACTATTTTACACCAGGGCCTAATGAAGTGCTTTGATGCACACACACAAATATGCAGCTCATTCCTTGGCTACGGCCGCTTTGAGTAATTCTGCTTTAGGATGTGGAGCTGATGGGTGCAGACGGGGGGCCGATGGCGGAGCTGGGCTGAAATTGATTGTTCGACGAGCGGAGAAGGGCGAGTGTCGCGCGGCGTCGTGTTCTGTCTGCGACACCACGGGGCCACACGGCGGGGCCTCCATTTTGCTCGTAAAGAGCGCTCTTTAAACTAGCAGGGCCCCTGGGACCCTAACAGAAGGAGGGGGGAGGAGAGAGAGAGAGAAAGAGGGCGAGAGACCAAAACAGAGAGGACAAGAGAGCGAGGGCGGGTGGGGGGAGAAACAGAGCAGCCGCTAATGAGAACGACGAGTGCGCAAACATGCATGGAAATGACTGTTATTCTGTTGATGTGCATTTAAGTGCTTTTTTACTGCCAGCCGACAAAGAGAGGGAAATAACCAGTGATGAATGTTGTCCCCGTAAAGCATTCATTTTCCAACGCGGGAGGGGAAAAAAAGAAGCAGTGAGGATGGGGAGGGGGAGGGGGGTGTTGTTACGCCCGGCAAATATATTATTTGACTTCACTCAAGTGCATTGACAGGATGAAGAGAGAGAGAGAAAGATAGAGAGGTGAAATGGAGAGACTATTTGGGGGGCATCGGTGCAGTTTGTGGCAGGACCGGAGTTACGATCAAAGCCGCAAATACCAAATTATCCTGATTAGCGATTGGCTTGTTAACTGCACAGCCACTGATACAAGCAATAAAGTGTAGTGCTTAGTAGGGTTGTCAAAAGTATCAAGTTCGGTACCAATCAGTACTGAAGTTTTAAAAACATTAATTTCCAGCTAACATTTGAGCCTTTACTTAAACACCGCTGATTGGCCTTTGTGTTCATGTGCTCGACAAAAATGACCGTGATTGGCCGTAAAGGTCATTGGTTCACCACTGTTCACCAAATGCACAACCACTGATACAAGCATTAAACTGTAGTGCTTAGTATGGTTGTCAAAAGTATTGAGTTTGGTACCAATCGGTACAAGTTTTAAAAACATTAATTTCCTGCTAACATTTGAGCCCTTACTTAAACACCGCTGATTGGCCTTTGTGTTCATTTGCACAACAAAAATGACTGTGATTGGCAATGAAGGTCATCGGTTCACCACTCTTTGTTCATCAAATGCAATCACAGATTTGAGCAGTTCAAATCTGTTTATTTCTGTCGATCCATCTGGGGGTGGTTTGTATGCTCATAAGAAAGATCTACGCAGCTTTGAAATGCTCCAGTGTCCATGTATCTGTTTTGCACTTGATGAACAGTAATAAATCAATGACCTTCACGGCCAATCTCAGTCATTTCTGTTGAGCACATGAACACAATGGCTGTGTTTAAGAACGTGCTCAACAACATTCAAATGTTAGCAGGAAATGGATGTTTTTAAAATTTCAGTACCAAACAATGACGAACTCAATAGTTTTGACAACCCTATAGCTTAGTTTCTACTGTTACTGTTATAATCACACTAAAATCTAAATGGACAGACCTATCGGTGAAAATTGTGTATCCTTAAAAACGGGATCAAAAAACATGAGATCCACCAATCTCAACCCACAGCCATCAAATCAGTTCTCCATTGACAAATTTAAGTCCCGCCTTATATATATTCTTGTTTGCAAAGCAGTTTAACCTGATCTCACAATAAGGAAAAAAGACTCAATCTAAACATCCTGTGCTAACATTAACCATAGAAACCCTTTAGAACTTTTGTCCAACAATTGAAGGCCTCATTTACACCTATTATGAAGACCATAAGTGGAAGTAAACAAAACATTTTGTGCTACTTTACTTTTAAAGACTTTTTGAACACCACTTTTTGAGCACCAGAGGAAGTCCAAAATGCTTTCTGAATACTTTTGTAGTGTGAATGCTCAATGGTTGAATGCATGTGAACAGCCACAAAAGGCTACCTACTCTTCACCTACTAAGGGAACATGTGATACTTTATGGGATGTGTCGAGTAAAAAAAGCCATTCACACTGGATTGTAAGCATAAAGAGCAACCGTGTCATTCCTTTTCTTGCCTGTTCACTTATAAGCAACATATCATGAGTTTGTTTATTCAATTGTATCCACGTATTGCAAAGAGAATCTCCATCTCAACAAAAATACCAAATACTTATCTGTAACACAAGATGCATTGACATGAATTTTACTAGGTGTAAGCAAACAGACTATCAGGCTAAGTATCAGATTAGGTGTGGTAGTGTAGAAGTTTCTGACCTGATGTGGTGCTGATTACTGCCTCGTTCCACTGTTCAGCACTGGAGACTGAGAAAGACCGCTGGTGCATTCCTTCTTTATTTGTCCCTAAAGCCACACCAGCCGCCGAACCCCCGGACTGAAGGGAACTGCTGCTGTTTGAGTGAGGAGTGCCTGAGAATCAAGAAGAGAGAGAGAGATTCGATTACATTTCATAGCATTCGGAAGTTACTTTACATTTTGTCATTTAGCAGATGCTTCTGTCCAAAGTGACTTACAATTGAGGAGGCATTCAGCGATTCAACAAGAAGAGGCAATACACACAAGAAGTGCTAATTATGCAAAGGAACTGTTAGTGCTCAAAGAATTAAGTGCTAGAGTAAAGTGGTGTGTGTTTTTATAGAAAAGAGTGTTTCTACAGGTGGTTTGTCAAGCCCACTCACCTGTGTGAAGCACACTTCATAAATGCTCAGTGTTTTTATTTTTTATTTTGCAAGTTGGTGGTTAGTGTCAGAGAGATGAAAGAAATGTGCTTTCTACAGGTGGTTTGTCAAGCCCACTCACCTGTGTGAGGCACACTCAATCAACTTGACTTAATTAGATACAGGTGAATTAGATACAATTAGATACAGGTGAAGTATTACAGCTTGATGGAGTTATGGTAATGGCCTGAAGGCAAACACAAATGCTTATGTAGAAGATGTAAGAACTCCGCACCATTTTCTGTTTTGTTAATACTATCCCTTTATCAGCTGTTGCTTTTCTTTGGCTTTTAACCTATAACCTTGGTGTTGCCAATGCTAAATTCCACTGTTTGAGCTACAGGGGAAAAAAACTGTTGAAGTGGCAAAAAGGCAATAAAATCCTATTTCATTGTATTCAAATGATCATCTGCATTTTGTCAGTAAAGCCAGTTCCTAGTAAACCTCCAGCATGTGCTTTTAGATGGAGCACAGAGTTGTTGTTCACTGACAAGCTATGCAAAATTCACGTTTAAAATCTAAGTCAATTTAATAGGATGATAATGAAATCAAGGTAATAGTTCTGCGATAATGCATCACTTCTCAGTGAACTACGGCTCTGTTTAGTAAAAGCTTCTACATTAGAAAACAATGTGTAAACACCACATTTGATCATTTTTTTACAATTCCAAAGTCACTTCATGACTTCTTTGAGTGTTGGAAATAAATCTGTCTGTGGGAGGATTTAGTAGTCATGTGTTTATTAATAAAGTTGAATCAACGAAACCAGTTTTAAAATCTATTCATCAACCGCAATGGGATTGTCCTGGGTTTCTTCTTTATGGGTATTTGGAGTGTGTGCACAAGAGCGCCCCCTCTGGCCATCAGAGAAAATGTCCGATTGTGTTTGTGATTTGATTAATTAACCTAGCCCTTCTAGCAAGACGACAACCATCCATTATCAAGCAGCAGGTGACTACATTGAATTAAAGCTACACATTTGATCAATTCTCACTTTTTCTAGGAATGAAAACCTATGATCTTAGTGCTTAGTGCTATGACTTAATTTTTGAGTTACAGGAAATCAATAATGAGCATCTGCCGAATCCCTGATTTAAATTGTACAGTGCACTGACTACAGTAATAAACACCTATTCATTTACCATGTCATTTCATGAAATTATCCTAGTTATTATCCTATTAATTGTATTTTTTATATAAACCCCAGGCCAAACCACCATAGTTACTTGAGTTAGTGAGCAAATTATACTTAAATTACAACTTTTATACTTAATACTACTTAGCAACTAAATACAAAAAAAGAACTTTTGCCATTAACAAAATAAAAAAACGGAGTATCAAAATGAGTAGGCAGGAGTGAAACAAGTCCCAGTACACATTGCATACATTTCTATCTTGTCAGTGCATTGGTTTTTCTCTGTGCTACATGAGCAGTCAGCACCTCACCCCGTCTCCCTACCCTGCTCCCTCTGCGTTTCTGCCACTAATTAGCCCTTAATTAACAAGATACACTTGGAACGGTAATTAGCTCTCCCCCACTCTCCGCCTGACACATCCATCTCTCCCGGCGGTGGCGGCTGTGCTGACGGCCTCCCTGGCTTCAATCAGCGGTGCCCCGCGTTGGGCGCCAATTCACGGCCGGGTCGGGTCGCATGGGGTCCCTTCCTCCTGTTTCTGAAAAACAGGCTCCCTGCATGATATAGGCGAAGGCTAATATTTAAAACCCTGCATTCGAGGTTCAAGGTCAGGTTCAGACAGAAATCCGAGTAATGATTGGTTTCTTCTTTAAGCTTGTTTGCGCTGTCTTCTGCTTGTTTGTTTTCAAATTGCTTTTATATTGCCTTTAGCCTACTCTTACTAAAATGTTTAAAAAGCATCGCATTACTAAAATTACATTTTGCAAAGTGCTGTTTTATGATTTCCCCCCCACTTCAGTTGTTCCAGAGGCATTTAAAGAAAGATGAGAATCGTACAGCATCAGGCAGTAAGAGAACAAATTCAAGGTATATACTTGATTTCTCTTAGAATTGAACCTATGACCTTACTATTTATAGTGGTGTTTGAAGGTAATGGGTTTGATTCCCAGGGAATGCCAGAACTAATAAAACATACACCTTGATATACAACTTAAATGCAACACTTTACCTAAGTGTATTTATCAAATGTAAGTAAATAGAGATGCATACAATCATACAGAATGACTATTATAACTTAGATTTTGTAATGAGCTGTTTAATGATTTTTTTTATTCCTTGCAAGGTCATGGGTTTAATTCCCAGGCTCTGTATGAACTGAGTTGAACTGAACAAGTTGCTTTGGCTTTAAAGAAAGACAAGAACCATACAGAAATCGAAATACTAGAAATAGAACCTATCGAATCAATCCTCTACTGTTTGAATCACAGGAAAACATTGTATCATAATGCATACATTACTCACGTAAAGGTCATGGGTTCGGTTCCCAGGCAATGCATGCATTCATAAAACATACACCTTTAATGGAATGTCTACCAAATGAAAATCCGACAAAATTCAAGAATGTAAATGTATACGGTGGCGCTAAACGACTATCATTTTGTATTCCATTTTACTAAAATGAGATTTTGTAATGTGCCGCTTTATGATCCCGCTTCAGCTGTTCCTGAGGCTTTAAAGAATCCTTTTGTCTGTGCTATGATCAAATCTGCTAATGTAGAATGATTTCTTAAATCCTAATGCAAAGTGCATCTCAAAAACAGAGAAACTTTTACCCACACGCGCGTCAACAAAACTCCCGGTGCGCTAACTCTAGCCAAAACTCAAAAAGTACACAGAAAACATTGATATTTTATTTACTAGGCTCTAATGCCTTTCACAGTGGGACTAAACTTTTCTCTGTTGTTCTTCGCTTTATGCAATTTTGCCTTTTTCTCCGACACGTTTCCTTCGCTCCCCTCCCTCCGCAGCGCTGATTTGGAGCATGCTAATTTAGCAAGTACTCCACAGCGTGAGGTTGAAGCTCTATCGCTCTCTCCCTGCAAGAGACGCCCTTCCCCTATGGGGACCGCAAGATTAATATTCTCGCACCCAACAAGATAATTACTGATACTAATTAGACATGATTATGTGAATTTGATACACTTATTACTCTCGCTAATGGTTAGGACGCATTAGGCTAACAAGAGTCTGTTCTTCGCAGTTTACTTTAGCGCCTGGCAACAGCCTTGACACAATCAGTAGTAATTCGTGAGTAATTGAAAGAAGAGAGGGTTATCCTTTTATTTGTCTGTTCGGAGACATGTAATCACCACAGTATTGTAGAAGAGAAGATTTTATTAATTCTGTCATAATATTTCCCCTGACTAGATCCCTCACCAATGCGGTGGAATTAAATCAGCCGCCGCTATTACTCGGATCAATGCTGTACGATATTGGCATCCTGCAGAAGATGTAATTATTGTTACAGAGCAAATTGCTTATGAACTGTGTGTACATAAACCTATTAGAGGATCAATTCGGCTCCTTTAATGCTCAGGAAAACCTGCGGCAATGTATTTAAACAAGATATAACTGATTAGTCCCCAACACTGTAGACTTGATCTATAACTATATCAATTAAATGAATAAAAGCTAGCATCACTGCACCTTGGGAAGCAAGAAAATAAGTCAGTTTAGCCAGAATACCTTTTGATTTAGATCTAAAGTGGACAAGTTTATTATCGGCTAAACGAAATGACAGTCCAATATTCTCT
>CAIGQW010001174.1:7292576-7311250 GCA_903798125.1 Danio choprae
ACACACACACACACACACACACACACACACACACACACACACACACAGTAGTTAAAGGTGCAGTAGGTGATTGTCTTCAGAAGCAGTTTTTGTTGTGCTGGTTGAAAGTCTCTTCACATTACAATAGTAATGATTAAAGTAAATGATCTAAATGTATTTATATGTATTTTTATATTCTGATTAAGGCATAAAACAAAAAAATGTTCATCCAATTAAATATAAACGGGCAGACATTTCCCATAATTCTGATAAGTAGCCCAAACTGTCTGTCAACAAATGTAGATTTGCACATCTGCAGCCGTTCACGCAGATCCGCCATTAGCACGTGCACGAGCGCCGCGCGTTCACCTGCACACGAGAGAGATGAGAGCAGTAAAATCAAATGCTGAATCAAAACTTTTTAAAATGCTGAATCAATATTGGAGTTAGTTTTGCCCGCTGGAGGAAGGACGACACCATGGCTGAAGTATTTCTGTTAGACAGGTAATGTTATGTTATGACTCTTTCAGTCAGACAAAGCTGATGTAGATTGTGTTGTTATGAATGGGTTGTATGCACAGAAGTGTTGTTCAGCCACTGAAATCTTCCGGCGAAAGACTGATGTGACTATTTTCAATTTCATAAGGGACCTTTGACAGCATCGATAATGTCAATTTTTATTTAGTTTAACAACAAAACATAAGCACATAGGGCTATTTCCCCTAGCCCGCTTTACTGAGGTCAAGTTTAATGAGGTTTTTTAATATTAACGTTGATTCATTTTTGAATAATGACAACCCGTGACGCGCTCCCTATATTGTTTACCGCTACTCTGAATATTCGCTTTGAAATAGCATGTAAGTGTGGCTTAGTAATAATAAGTGTAATTCCTGCACCCCGCCGGCCAACCACTGAGCATACAGTAGTCGCTTTAGGACAAAGCGTGTGAGAGAGTGAGACCAGCGATCCTTGCATGCATGAAATATTGCACATTATGACAAGTCTTGCTTGCTACACAACTGAAAACACGCTAGATGTAATACAGTTATTTTTGTTTGGAATTGCAATATTATAAAGTACTGTAAAGTTTTCTTACTGGTGAATGACATGATCTAGTGGGTCATCTTTAAGTTGTGCGTTCATGATTTCAGGAGGCGTGGCTTTAGACGGCAGGGGTCGGACTGTGTTTCAAAGATGTTATGCTAACCGGTTAGCATTTTGGCAGATCACCTACTGCACCTTTAAGGTTTAAGTAATATTGTGCTCTTTTTGGCTTTAAAATTGTTCTTTTTAAATATGTCCACACAAACTTTATTAATTTATACTTTAGTTTCAGTTATTATTATTATTATTATTATTATTATTATTATTATTATTATTATTATCATCATCATCATTTGCATTATTAATGATAATATTATTATTGTTGTTGTTGTCATTGTTATTTGTATAATGTATGATATTATTATTATTATTATTATTATTATTATTATTATTATTATTATTATTAATATAATAGTAATAATCATCATCATTATTATTTTTATCACCATCATTATTTGCATTATTAATGATATTATTATTATTATTATTATTATTGTTGTCATTATTATTATTATTTGTATAATGTATGATATTATTATTATTATTATTATTATTATTATTATTATCATCATCATCATCATTATCTGCATTGTTAATGATAATATTATTATTATTATTGTTGTTGTCATTATTATTTGTATCATTTATGATATTATTATTGCTATTGTTATTATTATTATTATTATTATTATTATTATTATTATTATTATTATTATTATTATTATTATTATTATTATTATTGCACTCAAAAAAACATTTTATGAAATAAAAAACAAATTGAATCAAAGTTTATTTAAATATTTGTCAAAGAACACAAAACAATTGGGCAGTCCATCACAATCAGTTTTACAGCTTCAATATTACAGCTTAAATATTGACATTTTTGTGCATCTTAAGCTTATTGATAAAAATGAGCAAAGATGGGTGTGAATAAATAAATTATTATTTCTGCTTTCATTTAGAGCAAACAACTGCACACAGCACAGTTTTATAAAATATATATATATTTTTAAATCTTAAAAAATATGTGCGCCACAATTATTAGCAACCATTTATCAATTAAATTTTACAGTTGAAGTCAAAATGATCAGCCTTCCTGTGAAATGTAGAAAAGGATTTCTTAAATGATGTTTAACAGATCAAGGAAATTTTCACAGTAGTTGCTATAATATTTTTTCTTCTGGTTAAGTCTTATTTATTTTGGTTTGTCTGGAAACAAAATAATATATTTTATAATAAATGGAACCAAAATAAATAATATATAATATTTATTTTGGTTTGTCTGGTTTTAATTTTTTTTTAAACAATTTTAAAGACAATATTATTAGCCCAGTTTAATAATAATAATAATAATAATAATAATAATAATAATAATAATAATAATAATAATATATGTGTGTGTGTGTGTGTGTGTGTGTGTGTGTGTGTGTGTGTGTGTGTGTGTGTGTGTGTGTTTTTCCATTGTCATTGACTTGCCATAACAACATAATAACGTTAAGCCTTTAAATGTCACTTTAAGCTGAATACTAGTGTCGCAAAATAACTAGTAAAATATTATGCACTGTCATCATGGCAAAGATAAAATAAATGAGTTATTAGAAATGAGTTATTAAAACTATTATGTTTAAAAATGTGTTCTTTTTTCCATTAAGCAACACTTGGGGAAATATTTTTTAAAAGAAATACAATTTCACAGGAGGGCTAATCATTTTAACTTCAACTCTACACTCCCGTTGACATTTTTGCTTCTTTTCTTTTTTGTACACCTGGGCTACCTGGAAAAGGAAATTGTTCAGCCAGGCAATTCTGCATCACTGAGGTAAAAATAAGAGGAACACAAAGGCCAAACTCACTTATTCATCACAATTGGTTGAGACCAAAGAACATGCTGTGAATCGGAGCTAAAAGGTTGTTGAGCTAAAAGCTCCGCAAAATGGAAAATGGAAAAACTGTAAGAAAATGGCAAGAACACTCAAAATGCCCATTTCCTCTATCAGGGCAATAATTAGAGGAAAAAATGTAGAACATTAAAGAAGATTTTTAGCTCAATCCGTGGTCCATGGTGATACATATAATGGAAGTCAATGGTTACCCGTTTTCAGATTAAAATTAAATGCATACAAACAAGTCTAAATCAATCTCTGAGGCTCCTGATGACATACTGAGGTCTTATGAAGCGAAACACTCAGTCGGTATAGGATATTGAACATTATTTACAATATTATAAGCTCCATTATCGAGCATATGCCATTCATTCATTTTCTTTTCGGCTTAGTCCCTTTATTAATCTGGGGTCGCCACAGCGGAATGAACCGCCAACTTATCCAGCATATGTTTTACACAGCAGATGCCCTTCCAGCCACAACCCATCACTGGGAAACATCCATACACACTCATTCACACACACACACTACGGACAATTTAGCTTACCCAATTCACCTATAGCGCATGTCTTGTGGGGGAAACGGAACACCCGGAGGAAACCCACATGAACACGGGGAGAACATGCAAACTCCACACAGAAATGCCAACTGACCCAGCCGGGGCTCGAACCAGTGACCAGTCTTGCTGTGAGGAGATTGTGCTACCCACTGCGCCACCGTGCTGCTAAACCGAATCGATGGCATTATAATCGTAACCGAACTGAACCGTGAGACCAGTGTAGGTTCACACCTCAGAAGAAATATCAAGGTTCCATAATGCAAATAAAAAAACTGAAATAAACGGGGAAAATAATAAATACAAACATCAATCACAAAATGTGAATAACTGCTAATTTCACTGAGGAATTTATTTACAACAATGTCTGTGTGTGTTAATCATTTAAGCTAAATATCAAAAGTTAACTATTAATATTTTACAGCTTTCTTCTTGACTCAAAACAATGACTTTTGTTGCTTGTTCAAACTACTCATTTAAAATGAGTCGAAACGACACAATTCTTACAGTTTTTTTAGGGGACAACTTGATTGTTTTATGTTCAAACCACTTAAATTTGTGGTTAATGATTACGTTAACTTAATCGATTTGTGTTGGGACAACATGAAGGAATTGTGTGGCACACTGATGTTTTTTTTTTTAACAGTGTTTGCTCACATTATCCAAGGCTGCCGCTATTAGAGGGCCTGTATCAGTATGTGTGTGCATGTCTAAACCTGACTGCAGATTAAACCCAGCAGAGGTCCACCCATCACTCCGGCTTCACACGCACAGAGACATGGGAATCTCGGAGTAAAGCAACTGATAAAAAAAACTAAATATCAAGCTAACAAATGGAATTAGCCAGGCCTTATCCGAAATCAGAGTCATTTCGACACCAGCAGCGAGCCGAGAGTCTTTGATTTACCGCCCTTCATTTACTCTCTCTTCTACAGATGTGGGGTTTTTTCCTTCTTCTTCTTCCTTACAGCCGCCGGAGACTAACTTTGATGCCACTGAGATTCTCCTAAATTAAACTGCTTTTTTCTTCTTCTTCTTTTATAGTGGAGCTGACTGAAAGTTGCCTTACGGTAATCTTCTAGAGGGACAGAAAACAGGAGAAGGAAGATCTTGACAGATTATGACGGGGTAAAAAAAGCAAGAGTGTGTGAGGAATTGATGAAGAGCCTGGAGAGGAGAGGAAAGGCTTGACCTGAAAGTGCTCAGAAAACTGAATAAGCAGCCACTGAATCAGAGAGCAGAATAGAACAGAAATTATGAAACACTGTTAGTTTACAGTGGGTAGCACAATCGCCTCACAGCAAGAAGGTCGCTGGTTCGAGCCCTGGCTGGGTCAGCTGGCATTTCTGTGTGGAGTTTGCATGTTCTCCCCGTGTTGGCGTGGGTTTCCTCCGGGTGCTCCGGTTTCCCCCACAAGTCCAAAGACATGCGTTATAGGTGAATTGGGTAAGCTAAATTGTCCGTAGTGTATGAGTGTAAATGAGAGTGTATGGATGTTTCCCAGTGCTGCTGGGTAAAACATATGCTGGATAAGTTGGCGGTTCATTCCGCTGTGGCGACCCCAGATTAATAAAGGGACTAAGCCAAAAAGAAAATGAATGAATGAATGAATATTTTTATATATAAATGCTTGACATCAGTTATTATAATTAATATAATTATTTACATTTGCATAAATGGACAATGAACTAATGTATTAATCATTCATTCAGTTTCCTTCAGCTTAGTCACTTTATTCATCAGTGGACGCCACAGCGGAATGAACCGCCAACTTATCCAGCATATGTTTTACGCAGCGGATGCCCTTCTAGCTGAAACCCAGTACTGGGAAACACCTATACACTCTTACATGCACACTCATATGGCCAATTTAGTTTATTCAATTCACCTAGAGCGCATATAGTGTTTGGACTGTGGGGGAAACCGGAGCACCTGGGGGAAAACCCACGCCAACACGGGGAGAACATGCAAACTCCACACAGAAATGCCAGATGACCCAGCCGGGACTTGAACCAGTGACCTTCTTGCTGTGAGGCAACAGTGCTAACCACTTAGCCACCGTGTTGCCCTAATGTTTTATTAAACTATAAATATATAATAAATATAAATATACACAATTATTTTAAAGAATCCTATATATGTACACACATAAATATAAATAATATATAATATGGGGAGGAGTTGATTATTTACATAATGTATGAAATATATTTAAATAATAAACTATTTATTAGAGAAAAATAAAAACTTTTAAGAATTATAATTTTAAGCAAAACTATTCTAATAAATGATGTATACATGTTTGACAATTTATTATAATTAATAAAATGATTTAAATGTGCATTAACAACAAACGAACATCACTATACTATAAATATATAATAACTATAAATTAAAATATAATAGACGTTTTTTATAATTGAATAAATGTATTAAGTAAAACTATTATAATATTTTTATATAAATAAATGGCTGACAAATTAATATAATGCAATTATTCAAATTTGCATAAATATACAATGGACTAATATATTATTACTAGAAAGGTATAATGAATATAAATAAAATTATAATCTTAAAATACATTTTTATTTTTGAATAAAACTATTAAATACAACTATTATAATAAATTAGTTTTATATATAAATGCTTGACATGAAATTATTTACATATGCATAAATGAACAGTGAACAAATACATTATTATACTATAAATAGGCCATATAATAACTATAAATAAATATTAAATGTATTAAATAATTTATTATTCATTAATTTTAAAAATGCTGCTCATTATAATGCATTACTTAAAATAATAAATATTAAGCATATTAAATAATTAATTATTAATTAATGTAATATCCTGCTGTCTTATTATAATGCATTACTTAAAATAATAAATATTAAATATATTAAATAATGAATTATTAATTAATTAAAAATGTTGCTTGCTTGTCATAACACGTTACCTAAAAATAAAAATAATAAATATTAAATAATTAATTATTAACTAATTTAAAATGCTGCTGGCTTATTATAATGCATTACTTAAAAATAATACATATAAAATGTATTAAATAATTAATTATTAATTAATTTAAAATGCTGCTGGCTTATTATAATGTATTACTTAAAAATAATAAATATTAAATAAATTAAATAATTATTAATTTATTAAAAATGCTGAACAATTACTGCTAGATACACTGCAGAATAATACACACACTCTCACTATTAAGCAGGCGGCTTTGAGTTCAGTTCATTCAGTGCGTAACCTCAGTGTAACCTGCTCAGCCAATCGCTCTCATGTTTACTTCACCTCTACTCTCTTTCTGGGAAATACATATAGCTTTGCCACTTCTGAAACCTCCTACAGGGTGCTAGTATTGGTTAAATATAATGACTGAATGCTTGTTGGACGGTGTATGACTGAAACCTGCCATAGTTCGGGCCACATGGCAAATCCTTACTTTCAAGTTCACTGACCCTGGAGAAAACTGACATTAAGAGGTGTAGTAAAGCAGAGCCTTGAGGGATGCTAATAATAGCAAACGAAACACATTGTGACCCGACATGGAGAATCCATTCAGTGACCTCACATCGACTGAGAGATATCATTACGATGAGCACACTAGAATTTAATTAGTTCAGCGGTGTCCTGAGAGTCCGTACTGACTTTTTTTTGCTCTGTACGTACTTCCCTTGAGCCTACAGCTAAATAAAACGTGCTAAATCAAATGCCATTTCATTTTCTCTTAACTGAGGAGTTTCCTTCTTAACTTTCATATTCTCCACTGGGAATTACTATTAATGTTTTTCTTTATCATGAGCTGAACAGGAAGTAGAGTTTCAGAGAAAGAGATTTTTCTGATTTTACAATTACTTTTAATAACAAACTATTTTTTAATAGGAAGAGAGAGAGAGAGAGTTCTGCCCCAAATACACCACAGCTAGAGGAATATTTTTCCCCCAATTTGAAACATTCATTAATTCATTTTTAATTTAAATGACTCAGAAAAGCTTCATCATGTGCTCGGAGAGGATGAACTGACGTCTAATCTAGCTGCAAAATATGTATACACCCTACACACCATAAGAAACGGTTAATGTAAATTCATGTCTTATTTAAATAATCTATATATTTTTTTATTGTTATTATTATTGTAATTGTTATAATTACCAAATGTGTTTCTTTTTTTTTTGTCATTTATTTCTTATTTACTGTATATTTAATTAATTTGATGATGTTAATATATTACATATCTTATATTTAAAATGCTTTGGCAATACTGTACTAAATGTCATGCCAATAAAGCAACTTGAACTTGAACTTCTTGAGAGAGAGAGAGAGAGAGAGAGAGAGAGAGAGAGAGAGAGAGAGAGAGAGAGAGAGAGAGAGAGAGAGAGAGAGAGAGAGAGAGAGAGAGAGAGAGAGGGGATAGAATCGAGAAAGGTCTGTGAGCCAGGACTCGAACTCTGGACGCCTGGAGTGATATATATCGGCATACTGCGCACAAAGTTATCGATGACAACAAGAAAACTGATTTGTAACAACTAATAAATCTTTGAAGCTAGACCTGTGGTGAGGTCTTAGTTGCTAAGTTGTAATGCTTTTGTTTTGTTGTTTACATTAATTCAACATATGTAAAACTATCGTTTAATAGAATGCAGAAAAACAAGATCACCAATGATGCTATGCAGAAAATTCCATTAATCAAAGTCGTAGCAATCCACGTGAGAAAACTGGCCTACTGCACAATCTGCTGTTGAGCCATTTGATGTTAAAAACTAGCCTAGAGTGCCATATTCTGTTAAAAACTAGCCTATAGTGCCATCTGCAGTTAAATACTAGCTTAGAAACTAGCCTAGAACTCCATCTGGTGCTAAAAACTAGCCTAGAGTGCCATATTCTGTTAAAAACTAGCCTACAATGCCATCTGCTGTTAAAAATTAGCATAGAGTGCCATCTGCTGGTAAAAACTAGCATAGAAACTAGCCTAGAGCCCCATCTGGTGTTAAAAACTAGCCTAGAGCTCCATATTTTGATAAAAACTAGCCTATAGTGCCATCTGCTGTTACAAATTAGCTTAGAAACTAGCCTAGAGCACAATTTGGTGCTTAAAACTAGCATAGAGTGTCATATTCTGTTAAAAACTAGTCTAGAATGCCATCTGCTGTTAAAACTAGCCTAGAAACTAGCCTAGAGTGCCATCTGCTGATAAAAACTAGACTAGAGTGCCATCTTCTGTTAAAACTAGCCTAGAAACTAGCCTAGAGTGCCATCTGCTGTTAAAAACTAGCCTAAAGCACCATCTTCTGTTAAAACTACCCTAGAGTGCCATCTTCTGTTAAAATTAGCCTAGAAACTAGCCTAGAGTGCCGCCATCTGTTAAAACCTAGCCTATAGTGCCATCTGCTATTAAAACTAACATAGAGCGCCATCTACTGTTAAAAACTAAGCTTACAATTGATTCTAGAGAGAATACTGATGCCTTCTGAACATCTCAGCATCGATGCCGAATTGATTTCTTGAACAATTTTTCACCACAGCTCTATTCGCTAACAGCCAATGAAGACCATCGACAGCCATTCAGCAAATCCGCTAAAAATCCATACTGCAGGTTTGCACAGGATATATGTAATGGAGGCCAGCTAGTAAATGCTGTGCAGGTAAACCTCACTCCTCTGACCTCTAAAGGTGCTCTAGCGACAGATGCTAGAGGCCATGGTCTTTAGTCTCCTTGTTAGAGCAACCGACTCCCATCTGGAAGGTCGCTGGTTCGATCCCAGCCCAGAGCGGGTTCGGCATGGTGTCGTGACCCGGATGGGAGTGAGGATTAGGGGGGGTGAGTGTAACGGAGGCCAGCTGGTAAGTGCTGTGCAGGAAAACCTCACTCATCTGACCATGCGGAAGGTCGCCGGTTCGATCCCAGCCCAGAGCGGGTTGGGTGGTGTAGGACCGGTGGGGTTACATATATATTGGTCTGGAAATACGACTGACTCATTTTAGCAGTTCAGAACCTCTTCCTTTAAGAGACAGTAACTCCATTTACCATACACTTTGCCAATCTATATTTCACACTACACGAAAGTTTGCATCTGAAAAATCATGATGGGGACGTTTCATTGAAAGCAACTGAATTTAACTTTTTTTCTAGCGCATTCACTTAAGATCTTAAAGTAGGTGATAATTGCACTGGAGCCAGAAAAGACATGTTTCAACAAGTCATAATAGGACAGCACAGAGTCTCCAGCCCATACAGACACTGGCAGGACGCCATGCAAAATACACATCTTAAGCTTGAGATTGTGCTGCTAGAAAGCCTAAGAAGAAAATTACAATGAGAAACCAATTCTTACTGTCGCCGGCAGCGGTGTATGAGGCTTTTCTTTTGAAATCCAGCCCTGGTTTCAGTCATCAGGAATCAGCCGTTATGATTCTAATCTCTAATTTAGATTTCAGAGGGGCAGCTGGTGCCAAGAGGGCATAAACATTTAATCTCCCTGCCGTCAGTCAAAAGTAAACGCCAAGCGACTGATGACACGCTCTGGTGGTGGCGGGCCGGAATGCCTGACCCTCTGTTGCCATAGCAACACCAGAGCAATTGTAGAGGCGGGGCATCAGCATGGAAACTGCAGGAGCCGACGACAGATAACAAATGAAGACTGGGAGAAATTAGGGTCACTTTCAATCAGGCGCTGTTTAATAAACCTGCGAACGCCTGCAAACGCTTCATGCGATATGAATAACAATTGCAATAATCACTTGTTTCATGTAATTGCTTCTCTGCCAGATGTGTGCAAGTATACTACAGAAATATAAACGTCAGACTGAAGAGAATAGAGTCTGAGGGAAGCTCTTCATTACTGTTTTTTTAACTGATATTGTGGTAAAACCATAGTTTTTAGGGCATTTATTACATTAATGCTGTGAAATATAGTTTTGAGGTATTAAAATGTACTGTAAATAGTGTTGTATATTAATTATTAAGTCCCTTATGAAAAAGTTACCATGGCAAAGTTAATGTAATCATGATATATTTCAATAAGTACTATATAATATTAGTCAAATTTATGACAAAAAAAATGATATAATCTGTGATGTTTAAATACGTTAGTTTGGGAATTTTTTTTAAAGAAATTAATTATATTCTTATAGGATCCATTCAATTGTGTAAAAATGCTACATATATATAAATAAAAAAATGTAACATGCTAATTCTATATACACTCACCGGCCACTTTATTAGGTACACCTGTCCAACTGATCGTTAAGGCAAATTTCTAATCAGCCAACAACATGGCAGCAACTCAATGCATTTAGGCATGTAGACATGCTGAAGACGATCTGCTGCAGTTCAAACCGAGCATCAGAATGAGGCAGAAAGGGGATTTAAGTTACTTTGAACGTGGCATGGTTGTTGGTGCCAGACGGGCTGGTCTGAGTATTTCAGAAACTGCTGATCTACTGGGATTTTCACGCACAGCCATCTCTAGGGTTTACAGAGAATGGCTCGAAAAAGAGAAAATATATTGATATATATATTGAAAATTGTATATATTTCTAGTTTTTTTGTTCTTTTTTTAATGTAATTTTTTTATTTAATATTTTTATCTAACATATACATTTGGCTGTACTCGTTTTTGGACCATTTAAAATGTACGTTTGTTTTTGTTTTTTTTGTTAGATTAGTACTGACTAATTTAATGTATATGAACAAATATATTATTGTTAAGCATCTTTTAGACAATATTAATAAAAAAGAGATCTGAGTATATATGTACTCACATATGCTGAGCAAAACACTGTTAACACTTGTAAATGAATGTCCAAAGAGCATAAAACAGTTCCATTTTAGTCGAAAGCGTGTACATTAGTGTATTGTACAATGAAAGAATGTTAGTTATCTGTGCTTTGCTCATAAATTTCATTATTAATTGTGGAGACTGTTTATTTAAACCTGAAACACGATTGGCCACATTGTTTAAAAGCAGGTTAAATGTTCAGTATTCTGTCCCAGTGAGGTTTGCTGTTATGCACATTGTATTCCTCTTGAAGAAAAAAGACGATCGGGCGCCTGTTGGGACTTGTTTTGAATGCAGCTTTCACAGTTCTGGCTAATTCAGTGTGATTCTGTGTGGCCAGACTGTGCTGCTGCTGCTCATTTCTGATGCAGTGAGGAGACGAAAATCAATGAATTGCTATGGGATTGCGAGACACACACCTGCGTGGTGAACATCAGAAACTAAATAAAATCATATTTTCTTTCTTCTCTAATAATAGAAAAGCTTTTAAAATTCAGCAACCAAATATCTTTTTGTGATTATATTATAACTTGCATCAGGGCCGGGCAAAAGCACAGGCAGAAGGTATTATTGTTGATGTAGTGTTAATTAATTTGTTTTAATTAAAGACGAATGCCTTTCATGTTCTGTAGTAAAGCCTTGTGCTCCCGTTTGACTTATTAATGTTTTGTGCAAACCACATTGGTACATTTTTTGGATAAAATGTAATATAAAAAAAAAGTTATTTTGTAGCATTTTAAATGTCTTTATTTTTACACAATTGAATGTGTCCTATAGGAATGTAATTTATTTATTTGTTTTAAATCATACTGTTCGCAAACTAATGTATAGAAACAAGTGTGTGTGTATATATTCCTCAGAGATTTTGCTGCATATTGACATGATAGCATCACGCAGTTGCAGATTTGTCAGCTGCACATCCATGATGCAAATCTCCCGTTCCACCACATCCCAAAGGTGCTCTACTGGATTCAGATCTGGTGACTGCGGAGGCCATTTGAGTACAGTGAACTCATTGTCATGTTCAAGAAACCAGTCTGAGATGATTCGCGCTTTATGACATGGTGCGTTATCCTGCTGGAAGTAGCCATCAGAAGATGGGTACACTGTGGTCATAAAGGGATGGACGTGGTCAGCAACAATACTCAGGTAGGCTGTGGCATTGACACGATGCTCAATTGGTACTAATGGGCCTAAAGTGTGCCAAGAAAATATCCCCCACACCATTACACCACCACCACCAGCCTGAACTTCACCTTGTTTACTCAAATGTCCTCCACAGTCACCAGATCTCAATCTAATAGAGCACCTTTGGGATGTGGTGGAACGGGAGATTTGCATCATGGATGTGCAGCTGACAAATCTGCAGCAACTGTGTGATGCTATCATGTCAATATGGGCCAAAATCTCTGAGGAATATTTCCAGTACCTTGTTGAATCTATGCCACAAAGAATTAAGGCAGTTCTGAGGGCAAAAGGGGGTCCAACCCGGTACTAGTAAGGTGTACCTAATAAAGTGGCCAGTGAGTGTATATTCCAAGATGTAAAGAAAAACTTCTCCATTTTAAGTAGTGTTGCTTGTGTTAATGTACTATGAATTATACAAATGGTTATTGCTAAATTATTTTTGACTAACCTTTAGTTAACCTCTCCAAAATGATATATGGCTTTTATATATAATCGTAACATGCTCAGACAAGGCAGGTAAGTGATTTTATCACTCTTTCATATAACATTTACTTTATATTATGATTTTGAGTTGAACTGCATTACTGACAACACACTTATTTGATTTTAGAGTCAAAACATTTTAACTGCACATTGTAATTATATAGTTATACAATATGTTTTTGAATGAAAATACAGTTCTATTCAAAGTCTGGGGTCTGTAACATTGTCTAAATGCGTTTAAATGAAGCTTCTTATGCTCACCACTGCTGTATTTATTTAATCAAACATAAAATAAAAGCTCTAATAAAGTAAAATATTATTACAATCTTAAATAACTGGTTTCTATTTGATAGTGGTCGACTGAACTAGATATCAGGGTAGCCAATGGCCGATATAATTTATTTTAAATTTAAACAAAAGGTCCGTCAGACTAAAAGTCCCACCTATAAAATATCAGCCAAACAGAAACATTTTTTGAACACTGGAAATATGCCAAATATCAGTCGATATATCAGCCTTGGCGATATATCGGTCGACCATTACTATTCAAATCCATTTTAAAATGTAATTTATTTCTGTGATGCAAAGCTGAATTTTCAGCATTCTTTTCTCCAGTCCTCAGTGTCACACGATCCTTCAGAAAGCATCATAAAATGCAAATTTTCCTTCTCAAGAAGCATCACTGATTGTCACCCCTGATGAAATTAGTAGTTCTGGCTTAACCCTGCTGTAGAAGCAGCATTACGTGTCTTTCAGGATTCTTTAATGACCAGAAAGTTCCAAAGAACACTGTTTATTTGGAATGGAATCTTGTGTAACATATTGAATGTTTTACTATCACTTTTGATCATGAACTTAAAGTCCACATGAATCGGAAGCTGCGACCGATTCGTATTGTGACGCACTTTTTTTCGTTTATTTATTTTTTGTATTGTGACACAGTTCCTAGAGAATGGAATAATAAATGAGACAACAGTGGGCGTGGCTTGTTTTTTTTCTACTGCGAGCTGATTGGATGTAGTAAAGTAGGCATTTCATTCAGATAGATCAGGAAAAGGGTTTGGGGAAAGTTATTACAACCACCTCTTCCTCACCATTTCTGTCCATTGTCAAAACTGACAGTTGGAGGGGGCGTGGCTTGTGTCAGCCACGCCCAATACCTCAGACAGACGTAATCTGACAATTTAACTGAAAACAAACAGGAAGAGCATTTTCAGATTTCAATTAAAGATTACAAGATAATTTTTTTTCTTTTTTTCTTATGGTTAGTTATGATTTCATGTATACTTTAAAATATGAACTTAATCGAAGCTGTTTGCCTCTAAAGCTTAAATTTTTATTAATTAATTAATTTATCTTTTTTTTTTTTTTTTTTTTTTTTTTTTTTTTTTTTTTTTTTTTTTTTAAACATCGGAGCCTACCTAGCAGCCACAATCATTTGTTCATAAACAAATAAATGCAGTGCACAGATGAGCATACGAGACAAAAATGCGGCAGGGGGTCTTGTTGGGTGACCGGCCTGACAAACACTCTGTATTGAGCGTCCCGCTGCTCACTCACCCTCAGGCGACTCCTCCTGGACATATGTTCCTGTCAGATACCGGTGAACTAATGCCGACTTCCCACTGGACAGGTTTCCCACGATGCCCTGCGTGAAGAAAAAAAAAACAGACATGAGTCAGAGTGTTTGGGTGCATAATAGCAGAGATGAGACGAGCAGAACAGAAAACAAATGACTGTCTGGAACATAATCGATGAGGCTGATATTTCAGGATGTTAAATAACTAATAAAACTTAACCAATTTACTTCTTGGAGAGTGTGAAAATTAAAGAAAGCAATCTGTTGTTCGTGAAACTAATCTAATTGGCCTGAAAGACAATACTCGGTTTCATTAAAGTTAAAAGTTTTATGGATTTGAAAGGTTTGTCATTTTAATTTGAGCTCTCCTAGAAGTTTATATCCAAACAAGGGAAGACAAAAACACATTAATTTTCTTATCGTATCCACTGCCACATTAGCATTTTTTTTTTGAGTGAAATGGTTGGTATCTGTAAACCCCGCCTCTCTGAGAGCCTCCTCGGCTCTGATTGGTCATATGACTCTACTCTGCTCTGATTGGTCAACTGCTTACTGTGCATGTCTAAAACAAAACACTTATTACCTAGCAGGTTTCATTAAGTCAAATTTAAGACCTTTTTAAGTCCATTATGAATGAAATTTCAGACTTACACAGGGCTAAACGCTCAGGATTTTTATCTAATGGTCCAGTTAAAGCATTAAAAAAACATTGAGGAAGATAACTAAACCATATTGGTAAATAAAAACGTTTGTCAAAAGTTTTATTGAGATGGAATGATTGGATGTGTGCTTGACCGATTGGGTAGCTTTACATGGACATAGGAAAATTAAGAAGATTTAAGACCTACAACACAATATTTCTGTCAATTTAAGACTTTTTATGGAATAAAATGTTGTTTTTGAAATGTTAGACATTTTAGGACTTGGATACCCTGATTACCATATTGAAATTTCAGCTTTTCCTTGGCTATTGTAAGACACACAGCAACGAACAATAACAGCAGTGCTGGTTTCATATTAGTGTTGTCACGATACTGGAATTCAGTACCAATAGATACTGGAACTTTAAAAATGTCCATTTGCTGCTAACATTTGAGCGTTGTTGAGCACATTCTTAAACAGAGCTGATTGGCCATTGTGTTCACGCGCTCAACAGAAATGACTGTGATTGGCTGTGAAGGTCATCAGTTCACCGAACTCACCGCTGTTTGCTAAGTCTAAACACAGATACAGAGACACTGGAGCGTTTCAAAGTCACATCGATCAGCTGGTCTGTCTATAAGCTGACATACAAGTGATCCGCTGATGAATAACCACTTTAAAACACTCCAGTGACAACCCTATTTCATATCAATTCAAGCACGAGTCTTTAGCAGCGAAAAGGTTTGCTTTTTTTTTGCTGCAAAATGGTCATCTCCAGCTACAACAATAGTGGGTGCGTCCGAAATCACCTACTTCCCTACTATATAGTATGTAAAAAACGAAAAAACGGTACATGAGCGGATTAGTATGTCCAAATTCATAGTATTAGAAAAATAGAAGTACCCATATATATCCGGTGAGATTCTGAGGTAAGCATCCAATGGATATTTTACTATCCCATGATGCCATGCGAGAATTTAGGAATAGAAGTAAAGCTAGGTAACTGATACATGTACTACATGGTGAATGTAGTATGTCTGAATTCCATTCATACCACTTATGCTCAAACTATATAGAATGCATATTTTAGTCGTGAAGTAATTTTTGAAAGTCAAATGTAGTACCTACACAAGGGCTGTGTCCGAAATCGCCTACTACTCGAGTAGGTACTACATATGAACTTGAACTTACTACACGACTGTTAGAAAAGTACGTTCTATATAGTATGCATTTAAGTAGTATGAATGGATTTCAGACGTACTAAATCCGCCATTTGTCAGTATCACATGACCTACCCGCATCAGTTGCGCCACTTCACTCCCATTCATGAATTCTCTCGCGTTGCATCATGGGAAAGCATAGCGTCCATCGGATGACAACTTCAGAATCTCGCAGCAAGTAGTAGGTCATCCAGGTACTTCATGCATGCTGTTTTTTGAATACTATTAAATTCGGATTTACTACTCAGCTCGCATACTGTTTTTAATGTACTATATAGTAGGGAGGTATGCCAAGTAGTATGCAATAGTGTCTCCTCCTCCATGTTGCTGTCAAATAAAACAGTCGTCGTGCCAACTTGCTACTGTAAACAGAAGCTTACAATGCTAGCCCCGCCCCCGAGTTATTCTGATTGGTCCATTGATTTGGAACTGACATTGATGAGTGGCGCTGAATGTAAAATTAAAATCATTTTGAAATTAAAATAAACAATTTCAGATGTTAGTTTTTAGGATATCTATAAGCTAGTGTGCTCCAAAACAGTGACAAAATTCACTTTAGAAAATATAAAACCGTTATCAACATTGCTTGTAGTTTGTCACTTCCACCTAAATGGATCAACTATTCTATTCACATCACCTCATACTTTGGTTTCTCATCAAGTCTTGACCAATCAAATGCTCTTTAGTATCTAACATGCCCCGCCCCCTTCAAGACGCTTCTCATTTGCTATTCATTTGATGTGCTTGATTTAAACCACACTCACTGGCAGAGCTGTGAAACACTATTGGCTGTTTTTTTAAAAAGGGAGGAGCCACTCTTAATGCGGGGCGCCCTCTCTTAATTTTTCAGTTGACATTACGTCAAACATTGAATAAAAATGCACATTTCACAGCACTTCACGGGACCTTTAACTTGACACAGCAAGATAAAAACATGGAGCTCATTTTCGAGGCGCTGTAAAAGATGCGAGACGCAAGCCGTTAAGCACGTTTACTTAAAAAAAAGAATGCAATGGAAAAGTAGAACATTGGAAGGACATCCGTTCTGCATCCAGGATTTCTCTCAAAACAGTCTAGATCTCTCTGTCATCAAACAAGCCCTCAGCCGTGACGGAAGCAACTTTCAGGAGTTTCCTCACACTATTCTTCCTGTCGCTCCACAGGACGGATGATAATTCCCTACCAGCTGCAGATGGAAAGCTTGACAAACATAATGAGGACAGATACACCCATCAGCACTGAAGATGAAGGGCTTACTCGAGCAAATACTGAAATGAGATGATGAGGTGAGCATTGATAAGGAAATTATGAATTATGATAGCTTGAGCTGATATTGAAGCCTGCCTTAAACTGAGTCTGCCTATCAAACGAAATACAGAATTCCAATGGCAGGTTTTTTTCCAAAGGTTTACACCTTCCTCTACACCCCTTGAATGATAGCTTCTGTGCCGTTTTGGCTAATTTAGATCATTCTTTCACCTTCCAAACTGTTCAGTTTTAACACATTTTCCACATTTACATTCCTGTTCACAACAATAATCCAATTCTAGCAATAGAAAATGTGGAAAATACTGATAATCAACATGAAAAAGCAATGATTTCTCTGTTTATCATAAATCTAGCCAATAATTATAATTTATAATTAAATCAAATATAATTATATATTTATATTATACACTCAGCGGCCACTTTATTAGGTACACCTGTCTAACTGTTTGGTAACGCAAAATTCTAATATAATATATCATTTAATGAATATAATTATAATATATAATTTAATAAACGTAATTATAATACATATTTATATAAATGTAATTATAATATATAATTAAATTAACTTAACTATTACAAGAATTCTCCATAAAAATGATTACAAAACATATTGAAACATAAATCAAGTACATATTATGAGAATATAAATACATAAACTATTAATTATAGCTTATATAGTAGTTAAATTTAATTAGTAAATGTTTATTAATGCTTAGTAATTAAATTAAATTATAATAAATAGTAATTAGTAACTAATTAAATTACAATAAATAAAGCACATATTGTGTAAATATAAGTAATAATAACAACTATATATGTAATACATTCAACATTAAACACCAATGCCTTATAGTATTATCAAAATATTACTTTATATTAACAATTACTATTATTATCAATATTTGAAAATATATTTACACATTGTATACAATAAACATATTACATAAATTCAACATTAAATAT
>CAIGQW010001174.1:7316250-7330843 GCA_903798125.1 Danio choprae
CCCCAAGTCCAAAGACATGCGCTATAGGTGAATTGGGTAAGCTAAATTGTCCGTAGTGTATGTGTGTGAATGAGAGTGTATGGATGTTTCCCAGTGATGGGTTGCAGCTGGAAGGGCATCCGCTGCGTAAAACATATTCTGGATAAGTTGTTGGTTATTCCGCTGGGGGAACCCCAGATTAATAAAGGGACTAAGCCGAAAAGAAAATGAATGAATGAATGAAAAGGGCACTAGGAAAATACAAGATTTGTATTACTAAATATTAAAAGTATTAAATTATTGATTTGTTTAGGGGCCCAAAAAACATGGCCAGAACATCAGTAGTTAGTCAGTACTGGGTCTTTCATATAAAATCAGTCAACAGGCTTCTATAGACAATTTTAGAAGTCAGAAAATTCTAATAACTTTAAGTTTCATCACAAGCTGTACACACACTAGCAATAAAAAAAGAGATCAATACATAATTCGTACATAGACCAAATTTAAAGCTCTTTTGGGAAATGCAGAGCTTTTGTAGTTGGATTTATGGTTGAAATGCATGTCTCATGGTGTTCTCATTACTCTGGTACTTTCTAAAAGAGAAAGGAAACCTTCTGTACCTTTATAACTCACTGTAATGGATTCTTTCAAGCTACGCACGATGCAATTTTCTAGCTTTGCACTCTTTTGATGTGACCTAACACTATTTTCCCAGCCGTCACGACCCCAAGGCCAAAAAGTCATCTTAATTCCATCTGAGAAGGCCTTTAAGGAGAGTCTAGCACTTTATACGCAGGTGAGAAAAGGTAAAGCCTTCCAGGCTTGAAATACAAAGAACTCACAGCTATAGAAGACAGTCAAGATCCAGAATCAACCTGCTTGTCAAACTTCCAGGGCATGTTACGACAGGCACATGCAAACCTTTGGTCCAAAAACCTCTCAAGTTCAGCAAACACACCTAACATTCCGACTGTCAGTCAACTTTTTGCAAAGAAAGGTCAATCAGGGAGTTTGGGGAGGATAGTTTCCTTAGTAACCAATGAAAACAAACTTGAGCAAATGCCAAGGGTGTAAACTGGCCACAATTTGTTATCTCAATTTGAAGAGTGACTAATGGTACTGCCTCAAAACAAGCCCTGAGAGTCATTTATGTGAGCTTGGTGTGCTGAAGAGTGCTATCCGAGATACACTTAAGAAGGTAATGCGAGTAGATTGTTACGATATATGCAAGTCAACTTGGATTGGATGATGGCCAATGTCTCATTGGATCAAATTAAAGTACTTGCCTCAGTGGTTCTGTCCAAATACAGTGTGTTAAAATGATCAGTCCAATTTTAACTGATAGATTTATAGATAGACAGACAGACAGACAGAGATGTTTCCCAAGTTTTTTCTTTCAATGAGTAACATTTTGGTGAGATTTGTGCTGAAATTAGGGATTTTATGACCCTTTAAGCCTGTCAGTGCTGTCCTAGCAGTTCCACTACGTAATAAGTGCTCAAAACATCTCAAGGTGTGCCGCCAACAACATCATCTTCTATCCTGCAACATGTCATACTAATTCAAAAAATCCTAATAATTAAAAAAAACTATTTCCATAGCAGATGTGCTAGCATCTCTCCACTGGCATTTCAGTCAGCTTGTGTTTGCAGACGTTTCATTCAAATGATATTCTGCCAACAACTTCAGCTGTGAAATATATCACACTGCATTTGCAAGCCAGACTTCACTGATTAAAGACAAACTAAAAGATGAACCATATGCAACTCTGTGCATAGACTTTGTACAAATATTCACATCCGGAGAAAATGCCACAGGGAAAACTAATGAATTTTTTGTGTAAGTAAGGATTACAAAGGCACTGAGGGGACATAAGGTTAAGAGCCTTTGCCTACACACATCTACTTGTTCCACACTTTGTAACATAATCCTTTTTTTCAAAAATCACAATGTAAAGCTCTGCAACTGCACTATTTGTTTTCACTACCTGTGAGACGATACATGAGCTGCAGGCAAAAGAATGAACCGACACAGAATGATAACGTTCAAAAAAAAAAAAAAACGGACTGTTGTCTGCATGCCGGGTCACGATTTAACCTTCATATCAGCAGAAGCATAAACAAATGCTCCCTAACTCCAATCCCACGAGAACAGGAGTGTTCTGTATTACATTTTGCAAAAGGAAGAAAATTCCTGAGGAGTTCTTAGGAGGGTTCTGAGAATAAAACAGAGCCATTAAATTATTCTCTCCTTATTCGTCTGCATCTTCCATCTCTGACTTATTCCTGCAGTCTATTTGATTACCTTGAAAGCGTTAATGATTAAACAAGATTTGACAGACGCTTTTTTGGCTTCCTAATTCAATTGCTGTGCAGACTTACACTGGAAGAAAACTCCTCTTGGAGCCAATTAACAGCTCAAGCACACACACACACTCCAACAGAGCCAAAGCACTCAGATTGAATAATGCATTTAACCTCTTATTATGCCTGTTGGTGCTGCCCAAGCCAAACCTTCAATATCGTTTTAATATTTAATCAATTTACCCTGCTCTCCAAGGCTACGTCCAGACACTCAGAGTATGTCCTCTTCAGACAAAAAGCAGCACCTTTTCCTCCATCAGACTGGGATGTGGAATGAAATTATGCATTTTACACGACTTACCTTGACCTTTGCGGAAACCAATGCCAGCTAGAGTCTCTATAGCAACAGAATCTGGCTTTTTATTTCTCACAGGGGGATGGCTGCCAACTGCTTGGCTTCCAGTGCTCAGCTCAGATTTGTTGCTGGACAACGGGTCCTTCCTCCTAAAACGACTAGTTATTAGCTGCCAAAAACTAGTCTCTGGCTGCAATTGTTTAGTGGGCTTGGTTAATTTGGCAGGACGAAGAGGAACCTCCAAGACTGCTACTTTGCCCTGTGTTTGGTACTGTATGTATTGTGTGGCCCCTTGGTCCTCATCTTGCTCACATGCTGGTGTTAACGTCCTGCCAGTTAGGTACGAGAATGGGCGAGTGCTTTGCATAGATTTTTCTCCAATACTTGCAGTGCGTCTCCGTTCAGTTCTGTCCTCCTGCTCAGGTTGATTACGATTTCGCCTCATTCTAAGACTCAAACTCCTTCTCAGTGACCCGAACATTTTTTTCGGTGCTTCTTCTTTGTTTGGTTCCTTCAGCCTTGTTGAAATTTGTGTCACCCCCATTTCTTTTCCAGTTGTTTGTCGACCAAACCATTTCCACCGGAATCCTGGACGAGGCAAACTACCAGTGCCAGTGGAAGTATGGCTTGAAAGCTCATCCCGAGATCCACTACGCTCTTTATAAAGCTCAAGAACAGTCATGCTAACAGGCCTGGGTTTGCTTTTGTTTTTCAAAGTCCGTCGGATTGGCGGTTCTTCTAGACGAAGAGGTAGCAGGCTGGCAGATGGCGGCATGTCAGGTTTTAGACCATCGATGGCACGCAGCTCAGCTCGTCGTGTCCTACACCGCTGGACCACATCTGGAAAACCATGATTACTGGAGGTAGAGATAGGCAAAAGAACTTGTTTAGAGTTCGTTGCTTCCAACATGCAAAAACTGCGGGGTCTTGTAGAGCTGTCTTGGTGGTTGGTTGATGTGGTTTGCTGTCTCCTGTTGTCATCTGGGAAGACAAACATGCTCATCGCTCTTCTGCTGCCCAGGAGCCGAAGCCCATGTGCGGGCCTTTGCAAGACCACCACATGAGATTCTGTTGCATTCTCCACAGAAAAAGCATTACAAATTAATTCCTTAAAGGGAATGTGGCAAACACCAGTACGGAGCTCTTCAGTCTCTTCCCTAGCAAAGTCAAAGACTTCCGCAGACGATTGTTGCGTACAGTTGTCCCGGAGGATAGGAGGTAACCGGTCTGTCCTCATTCCTAGTACTTCCCCTTTCCTCCACCCCCTGTTCCCTGTGCTGCTCAGGTAAAGCCACCTGTTGAGCTTTCCAGCTGCGCTCCTCCTCTGCTCGGGGCTCTCTTGACGCTCCTCCCTCTGATTCGCCTCTTGTCTTTCGTTGTCGTCCTCCTTCTCTCCCAAGTTGCTCTTAACAGCTATGAACTCATCCTCTTCTCTCTTCTCAGCCCCCCCTGAAGGCATCAGAGTCCGGGCCTCTTCCTGTAGTCCCATTCTATGTAAACAGCAACTATGTACAATCTTTTACCAACTTGGTCTCAGTGGAAAAAATTTGAACTTATTTTTAGGAATCACATTTTTTAAATCATGGACACACTTCTGCAAGCTTGTTCTCGCCAACTTAAGCACTCTCTTTCTAACACAGCCGCTCTCTGAGTTTTTCACCTCCAGGCCACATTCCAAAAGCAAGCATAATCCCTCACCTTTGACTTGTGAGAGACAGAAACAGAGTTAGAGGCGGGGAAACTTCAAACAAGCCCCAGCACGACCTCCCTGCTACTTTTACCTTGCAGGGAATTGTGGGGGGACAACATAAACCTGTGCGCACAGAGGCGATAAATGCAGCCACAGATTAAAAAGCCTTTGGTCTTCCCCTACTGTCAAAAACAGGTCTGTGCAACCCTGCAGTCAGCAGTGTAGACAAGTTGCTTAATGTTCCGCTTCTTGGCTTGAGCAAAAAGGGTCTGTTTGAACTTCAAGCTGGTCCCACATGTCCTAAGGATAACAGCAAAACAAGGAGCAGAATCCCTTCTTTCCATAAAGCGGAGACATTGCCAAAGCACCTGTAGAGAAATCCCTGCGGGAGTTACTGCTGTGGCTGAAGATTAAAACGGAGGGTGTCTGATGCTTTGGGTGGTGAGTATCTTCGGCACGGTTACCAACATTTGCACCATCCTATAAAGCATCCAAATTAAAGGGCATTTTGTTGAGCTTCCCTTTCTTGGAGCCTCCCTCAATTATTCACTCTCTAATTCTCTGGCCCCTACCCTTCCTCTCTAAACTGCCCTCCCTCGCAACTGCATTTCCTCATCAAATGAATAAGCCAGAAATTGGCAAACAAAACTGGGGAGCTCATTGCAAGGGGGGAGGATGAAATGCCAAACAATTCCCCAGTTTTCTCATGCAAGTTTTTGCCTATGCTAAGTGAATGTCATGTAGAAAGTTTTCTCAACACCCATGCAAACTCCAGAAAGGGTGAATAAGCATTATGGGAGAGAAAGACAGTGTGCAATGAATGTAAAATTATTTCCTAGTTACTAATTTTGCATGCAGAAGCTGTCTCCAGCTATGAAAATACAAACACAACAGCATCTACCCTCCTATAAGGAATATTTATTCTACACTGTTAAGACTGCCTGGTAGTATCGAGTATAACATAAATACATGTTTCGAATGTGGTACATCTTACTGCCCAGATTACTGGCCATGTCAGTAAAAGTCAAGGGAGCAGATTTTGTGCTTGTAAACAGCACCCACATGTGGTTACAATGAAAACTACCCCATCACTCTAATAATACTACACTCCACATTGAGGGGAAAAACTTTAGTCCAGTTTCACTTGACAACATTTAAACAAAGATTCCTATGGTGCAATACAATTTATGAGAGATAATGTTCTTGCTGGACTAGAGTAACTTTACAGCTGTCATTTGATGGATAAATTAAAAACACTTAATTTAGTCTACAAATAGCATATTATGACTTAACTATTTAACATAGGTTACTTAACTATTAAAAATATCAGCCACAGCTTTAAAGCAGACTATTTTGAAACAGACTAATCTTCCTTTTCCACTCTTCCTTTCCACTTTTTCTTTATTTCCGTCCAGCTCTCCTTCCTTCTGCATCATTTTTTAACTTCCTTCCTATACTACTATTATTTCTTTCCTTCCTGCCTCCCCCTTTCAATTTTTCGATCCTTCTTTACCTATTTCTGTTTCAGTTTCTTGACTTCTCACCTCCCTTCATTTCCCAATGTTCTGCTCTATACTTCTTCTACTTTGATTGTCACATATTCTCTGCAACATACAGACAACATGAATTTCATTACAGACCAGTCTACAGTCTGTGCACCGATTCAGTTAACTCTTGTATTAACTCATGGCATCTGACAAGTCTGAGAACAAAACATAAGCCACAGGTTACTGATCCTAAACTTTCTATAACGAAAACCAAAAGCTGTCATAAGGTATTTGCATTTTGAGTAGCCTCCCCAGTAAAAATATTTCTGATTTATGCGACTTAAATTCAAATCTGTGAATATTATCGCTTACAGTTTCTCTATAAATCCATATTTAACATCTCCGGTGATCAACTGTGTTTGGATTTCGTGTCCTTCCCTCTTATTTCATCATGCCCCAAATCACTTTCACAGGAGCGTTCAGTGTGACACATGAGTACTACTGAATGGACGAAACCATCTTATGTGGCTTACAAGAAGGAAGGTAATAGAACGAAAAGGATGTGAATGGCAACTAGAAATTTGATAGCAACTGGTGCTTTTGGTACAACACAAATAAGCATGAATGGTGGACGAACAATAAGCAAAGAGAAGGTCGACTTCATGTGGCTGTTCAAATGTATTTACCCATATGTGTGTTTACACTACAAAAGCAGTTCAATCAAATCTATTTGACAACCTTGGGGTGGATGAGCATAATACATTTTGGACTCCATTTACACCTATATTCAGGACTGTCAACTTGCTATTACATAAAAAAAAAATGCATCTTAACACCAGGTGTTAATGAGAGCTCATTGGTTTATCATGTGAATTCACTCATTCTTCTTCAGCTTCACTAATAGACAAATCACTTAAAATAACAATCACCAAAGCAATACTTAAGTCTATAAAGTTCAATACAGACCACACACAATATCAAATACCTGCTTCTTATACCACAAATACAGTTGACCACAGATAACTCTAGACAAGTATTTGATTTCGTAATTATCTAATTAATATTTTTACACCAAACGATACTGTCAGAAAATTCCCAACATTAATCAATATCTTTTTTACAGACAGTATTTAACACCTGTACAGATAAAATGCCTGATACGCCTCTGAAGAAGTATTTATTTACCTGCGTCTACAGTGTAAGGGTTCGTCACCCCTGTAACATCCACTGAGATCAAACAGTCTTCTTCCCCCCACTGCAGGTGTTTGTCTCTCGGCCTTCTTCTGCCCCCAAAACACATCATCATGAAGACTTGCCCAAACCACAGGAATATCCATTAACCAGTGACATTCTCAACTTTAAACCAAGTTCGGGGTCCAAATCTTCTACTTAAGATCTGAGGAAAACTGTTCTTTAGACGAGACGGTGATGTTTTAGTCTTGTTTTAGGAGACGGACTAATGCTCAGTTCGATCGCTTGGCTTTGTCAAATATCACAAATGTCTCGGCAAGAGGGAGGAGGTGGCAGACAGGTATAGGAAACATGTCAAACCTCTGTAATCCCTCATGAGTAGGAGGGAACCACGGCGTTCCTGGCTTACCTGAATCTGAACTAAGATTAATCTAATCTTTAACCAATAGGATGTCCTTGGTGCATTATGGTCCCCTCTTTAACAGTGTGTGCACCCAATGAAAAGCAGTCATATTCGACTCTGTTTTAGAGCAAAGTCTGGCTTCCCCTATCAAAACTTGTTTCACTCATCTTGGCATTTGTGCAATGCTCTGACGCAAGACACCCCACTGATATTTCAGGTCCAACCACAACACTGTCTGTGATGAAACTCTCTACTTGTCTTAAAATTCAGATTTAACTAACATGGAAAGCAGGGCTACAAAAGGCAATATGCTGTTAAATGCAAAGTAGCATGGCTGGACAATAAAAAAGATTGTTATTATTAAATGATTTGCTTTTACACATGGATATTTTATTTAAATTAGAAGCAACCATTGGACTTATAAATAGAACGCATCATAAAATGCAAATTCACTCAGTGCCAGTAGGTGTTGCTTATTGAAGCACAGTAAAATAGTGTTTGCTTTGGTTAGCGCTAAAAATCAAAGCAGTGCAATGATTTCAAATGGCACTTACTGTGCATTTTACAGAAGTAACCTAAATATTTCACTGTGGAAAAAAGGCATTTCAGATCCAGCACTGCAGTTTCCTTATTTTCTAGAGTTAAGGCTTTGAAATCTAGTGTGTTGTCTATTTTATTTGACGCATTTTGTTTTTGTAAATGGCTTATAAATGTAAATGTCTAAAAAGATTTGCATTTATATTACTTTTTAAAGTCAGTTGGCGTTTCTGTGTGGAGTTTGCATGTTCTCCCTGTGTTGGCGTGGGTTTCCTCCGGGTGCTCTGGTTTCCCCCACAAGTCCAAAGACATGCGGTATAGTTGAATTGGGTAAGCTAAATTGCTCGTAGTGTATGGGTGTGTATGGATGTTTCCCAGAGATGGGTTGCAGCTGGAAGGGCATCCGCTGCGTAAAACATATGCTGGATAAGTTGGCGGTTCATTCCGCTGTGGCGACCCCAGATTAATAAAGGGACTAAGCCGAAATGAATGAATGAATTACTTTTTAAAATTCCAACATTAATGAAGGCGCAACTCTGGATTAACACCAAATGCATATTTAAGTATTCACACAAGTAGATTAAATACTAATTCAATGCAAAAGCATGAATCGAGGCGCAAATGATGCAAAATGCGTGACGTGTTAATGCTGGTTTATACTTCTGTGTCGAGTGATCGGCGTGGCCCACTGCCTTGCGCGTAGTTGTGCATTTATACTTCTGCGTGCTGTTTGTGTTGCTCTGCAATAACTCTTCCAATATGCTAGCTGGCAGTAGGTTATGTTCCTCTGTGTCAAGTTTCTTGGTGGGTGTTTTGTTTTTTCTGAATGTTACCCTAATGTACAAGTAGCTTAAACTCGCTCATTCAGAGGTGGGAACAGGTGAACGTGCAACAACTTTACTCATAAGGTAAACACAAAACAAAAGTTTTCATCTGGAGCTTCTTCACGGGACTCCACACTTGTAAACACTCGCTTACATCAGGCTTGCGGATCTCAGCACTGCTCACACTCGTCACCACTACCAAACCGACCAATCACAGAGCTTGTGCTACGCATCGTTGCGACGTGTAGTTACAATTTTTGAGAATTCATGGCGAGGGCTATGCGACCATGTGAAGGCTACCCCGGACTATAAGTGTGCGCTTGACGCAGAAGTATAAACCAGCCTTTAGCTGTAAATGGACACAGAAATCGCCACAATCGCATCTCCCATGAAAGTTAAAAAAAAACTTAAAACAATTTAACTCAAGCAGAAAATTCGCGGGACACTAAAAATATCCTGCGAGTACACTAGAGCGACTGACGCACTGCACATGTTCAATTCACATTCGGTGCGAACCCAAAATAATAGGCAAAGATCTTGCTAGTGAGTTTTTCAAATAATCTACAAACTAAAACCAACAAGCATATTGAATAAAGTCATTGCGTTGTACATTAAGTATACAAGTTTATAAATGTTTTGCTCTGGTTTGTTTGGAAATATTACACAAAATATTGCAAAATGTTTACCGGATGCGCAGATTTAGGAGACATTCACACACAATGCATCTTTGCACCTAAAAACGTAAAACGCAGCTCTTGGGAATAGTTTAAAACAGTTGTCAACTTTCTACAGTAAACAAATCCTGCAATGCTTGCCCCGCCTTCAAGCTCTTCTGATTGGCGCACTGTGCTAGAACTGAACGCGAATGGATTGGTTAATATCAGCTGTCAATCATTCAGTCAATGCTTTCTGCCTTCAGATGACGGAGCCACAGCCAGGAAAATGTAAAGCGCTGAAGATGAGAGAATGAAACGCACACTGACAGATTTTGTTTTAGAAACCAGCTAAAGTTACAAATAATGACACAGCTGATTAGTGATACACTTTTTATGAAGAGTGAATACGACTCCTAAAGCCATTCACTGTAAAATCTGTGTGACGGAGTTTTCAGGTAACAGTGTTTGCCACTGAATCTACACATTTTAAGGATGATTTCAAATGCAATGAATCTGTTAATATAAAACTTGTAGTAACTGTGCACATAATTCTTGCTGGGTGCGACTAAATTTTGGCTGGTGCGACTACATTGTTAAAGTTAGGAGCACCAGTGCTACCAAGCAAAAAGGCTAATTTCTAGCCAAAACTTTCATCATAGAGTCAATGCTTTTGGGACACTTTTACAAATCTCAACTTGTTCATCAATAAAACGACGACCATTATCCTAAACGATACACCAAAACAGTTCCCTTCATGAACTAGAACCAATATTCAACAAGTTGTGTCATTACAGAAACACACAGAGCTGCTCAACAAAAACATCAGGTGAAACTACATATGCATTTACCTACCATTTCTCTCTAATGAAATGCATTTAATTGAAGAGGTTCCCATAGAAATGAGTGCATAAAAACCATATCGACTCAACATCTCATTACGTTTTCATTAAAAGAGCCCGCGCCGTTGACAGCACCGTCTGCAAGGCTAAATGGATACAAATACTGATGGATGAGGGAAAAACCACATTTTGCCCTCGTGAGGTGATGTAGCGAACACAGAGCATTAGACATGCCTTTCATTTATAGCGATTTAATTACGCAGACCATCAGAAAGCGTGTTTCCGAATGCTTTTTCTTCACCCTCAGGGCGCACCTTTATTACAGCGAACCCTTCGGAAATTGGCCTGCCAGTCTAATTAAAACAGAAAAACTGATTATGGCCAGACAATTAAGCCTCTCTTGCCTTTTATTTTAAACACTTTAAATAGCACAAGAACCTGACTGAAGCGGCATGCCAATCTTTCTCATCTCCTTCACTGAGATACAGATATTGTTCCAAGGGGTTCAGTTAATTAATTCAGCAAGCGTATTTGGATCTGGAATTAGTTTTAAGCACAATCGTTCAGTGACTCATACAGTCCTACTGAAAATAATAAAACCACACTCATTTTCTCTTATTCATCCTCGTCTGTTGTTAAATTAATTGTTTTCATGAAAGGCTGCAGTTATTGGATCAAAAATATCTTCTTTTATTTTACTTTGAAAAATATTATTTGAAAATTAATTTCATATTTCATTTCATTTTATTAATGTGCTACCACATTATGCCTTGACTCTTAAATTACGTTTCGTCTCATGAAAACAGACTAGATTCTTATTCAGACATGGATCAGATCATAAAGTTTATTATTCCAGTTCCTGGAGGGCCGCAGCTCTGCACAGTTTAGTTCCAACCCTAATTAAACACACCTGATCAAACTAATTGAGTCCTTCAGGCTTGTTTGAAACCTAGAGGTAAGGGTGTTGAAGCAGGGTTGGAACTAAACTGTGCAGAGCTGCGGCCCTCCAGGAACTGGAACTGACACTCGTGTTGTAGTGTCCGAAACACCAAAACTAGAACGTGTACCAAAAATATAACTGAAATATTTTAAAGTGGTTGAATCTACAGTACCCAGCAAGATATTACATAATATTAAAACAAATGTTGTCTTTGTACTTTATTTTAATAAGCTCTGAAACTGAATTTTCAACATCATTACCCCAACCTTAAGTCCCCACCGATCCTTTAGAAACAATTTTAATATAGAAGACTCTTAAATAGTGTTTCGTTTGATAAAAATAGACTAGCTTCATATTCAGAAATGGACTGAATCACAATGTTTAGTCAATTCTTACCATTTGAGTTATATTATTTTGAATTATTTTTATATATTATTCTAAAGTGTTTGAAGCACCATAAATAGGACAAATGGTTGAATCTACCCAGCAAGATTTTACACGTTATTAAAACAAATGTTGTCTTTTTTACTTTATTTTTCAATTCAAATAAGCTGTGAAACTGAATTTTCAACATCATTACTCCAACCTTAAGTCCCCAACAATCCTTTAGAAACAGTTTTAATATAGAAGACTCTTAAATAGTGTTTTGTTTGATGAAAATAGACTAGCTTCATATTCAGAAATGGACTGAATCACAATGTTTAGTCAATTCTTACCTCCATCAATTCTTAAACATCCATAGACACTCCTTCACATACATACACTAAGGCCAATTTAGCTTACACAATTCACCTATAACCGCATGTCTTTGGACTTGTGGGGGAAACCGGAGCACCCAGAGGAAACCCACGCAAACACGGGGAGAACAGGCAAACTCCACACAGAAATGTCAACTGACCCAGCCGAGGCTCAAACCAGCGACCTTCTTGCCGTGAGGCGATTGTGCTACCCACTGCGCCACCACGTCGCCCCATTTTTGAGTTATATTGTTTGGAATTATTTTAATATATTATTCTAAAGTGTCTGAAACACAAAAACAGGACAAACATGTACCAAAAAAGTTATTTGAAAATTGTAAAGTGGTTGTATCGACCCAACAAGTTATTATACTGTACGTTATTAAAACAAATGCTGTCTGTACAGTATATTTTTATTTATTTTTTACATTTTAATATACTCCAACCTTAAGTCTCCTACGATCCTTTAGAAACAGTTTTAATGTAGAAGACTCTTAAATAGTGTTTCGTTTGATGAAAATAGACTAGCTTCATATTCAGAAACGGACTGGATTGGACTGAATCACAATGTTTAGTAAACTCTTACCACTTTTATTTGATGTTATTTTGAATTTTTATATTATTCTAAAGTGTTTAAAACAGCAAAAAAGGAACAAACGTGCACCAAAAAACATTATTCGAATATTTTAAAGTGGTTGAATCTACCCAGCAAGATATTACACGTGCTACTGAAACAAATGTTGTCTTTTTCAATTTTAATAAGCTCTGAAACTGAATCTTTTTAGCATCATTACTCCAACCTTAAGTCTCCTACGATCCTTTAGAAACAGTTTCAATATAGAAGACTCTTAAATTGAGTTTGATGAAAATAGACTAGCTTCATATTCAGAAATGGACTGCATCACAATGTTTAGTAAATTCCTACAAATTTTATTTTAATATAATATTAAATTATATTTAAATAATAAATATAATACAAATAATGTATTTGATACACCAAAAGTAGAACAAACTTCTACCAAAAACATTATTTGAATATTAATTCAATTCAATTCAATTCAAGTTTATTTATATAGCGCTTTTTACAATATAGATTGTGTCAAAGCAGCTTAACAAGTTCAAGTAAAGTCCAGGTTTTAGAGTTTAGTTCAGTTCAGTTCAGTTCAGTGTGGCTTAAGTTTCACTGCTGAAAGTTCAAACACTGAAGAGCAATTCCACCGAAGCGCAGCTCCACAAGTCCCAATCCGAGCAGGCCAGTGGCAACAGTAGCGAGGAAAAACTTCACCAATATTAAGTGTCCTTAAGTCTCCTACAATCTTTTAGAAACTGTTTTAATATATAAGATTTGCTGCTCAAGAAACTAGCATTGTAATCAATGAATTGACTATGATAACTTATGACAATTTTTTTCAGGACTCTGCAATCTCTGCTAACACTACTTCCTTTTAAAATGATATATAATGACATACAGTTGAACTTAAAATGATTCGCCCTACTGTGATTATTTTTTCAAATATTCCCCAAATTATGTTTAACAGAGCAAGGAATTTTTCACAGTATTTCCTATAACATTGTTTCTTCTGAAGAAAGTCTTATTTGTTTTATTTTGGCTAGAATAAAAGCAGTTTTTAATTTTTTTAAGATCAATATTAGTAGCCCCCTTAAGCGATATTTTGTTTCGATTGTCTACAGAACAAACTATTTTATACAATCAATGACATAAATTACACTAACTTGCCTAATTAACCTAGTTACGCCTTTAAAAGCTGAATACTAGTATCTTGAATAATATCTAGTAAAATATTATGTGCTGTCATCATGGCAAAGATAAAAGAAATCAGTTATTAGAAATGAGTTATTAAAACTATTATGTTTAGAAATGTGTTGAACAAAACCTTCTTTCCGTTAAACAGAAATTGGGGGAAAAAATATTCAAAAGGGCTAATAATTCTGACTTCAACTGTATATAATATATAATAATATATAATAATAATAATAATAATAATAATAATAACAATAATAATAATAATAATAATAATATCAGTGTGCAACTACTAGTCTAAAACAATGTGACTAATCCAGTGAGTCTGTTGCACTCACTGATCTAGAAATTAATAATTTTTCATAATAGATCAGTGGTTGCACTTTTAAAAAAATTTAATCACAATAATAATATGCCGCATTAAGTTTTAAGTCTTGAGCGCACATGAAACCAATCAAATTCAAAATCAGATCCTAATCTAATCTTACATTGAGTTAATCGAGTCCATCCATTATAAACACACACACACACACACGCACACACACACGCACACGCACACACACGCACGTTTGTTTTTGTGAAAAGTGGGCACATTACATAGGTTTCCATTCATTTTATACTGTCCAAAGCGTATATTGTATTGGCCTAATCCCACCCTACCCCTAAACCCAACCATCACAGGAGACTGTGTACAGCTTTACTCTCTCTCTTTAACTCACTCTGTGTGATTTATAAGCTTTTTGAGAAATGAGGACATCAGCAATGTCCTCATATTTCACCTCCTTTTTGTAATACCTGTGCCATACCCATGTCATTATACAGATTTGTGTCCTGACATGTCATAAAAACACGTGTACACACACACACACACACACACACACACACACACA